>JAUMHA010396206.1:0-23684 GCA_032359765.1 Saxidomus gigantea
CTTGCTACATCAGCAACTATTTGCCGCTATGCAGTATTCCTCGCACGAGCTTAATATAACTCGGTGAAACAGTACTTTTTTTGTTTATTTCACAGCGAAGGGAGTGTAACTAAACCTTTGAAAGACAATTTCACTTTTTCTTGTGTATTGAAAGGTATCAGACGTCATCTTGGTCATTCTGTGTCAAGGAAGTTACCTATAACGCCAAATTGAATTCTTCAAATTATGTCACGCCTGGATGTAACTAAATCTTTCGATGCCACGGTTTTGGCGGCCTGCTTAACTATTTTTTATGGCCTGTTACGTCTGAGTAATTTGATATTATAATCTGCTGCTAAATTTGACACGATTAAACATTTGCATGGACTGGATATTTTATTCTTCCCTTTGGGAGTCTTGATTCACATTACTTGGAGTAAAGCTACACAATTCAAGTCTAGAACCTTTGATTCACCACTTTCGCGCTATACTAACTCTCTATGCCCAGTTCAAGCTATTTTTGATCACCAACAGCAGACTCGTGCAGCGACCCTGGACAAGCCCGCACTCCGCTGTCGGGCAATCAAGCGATGGTGTTAACGTCAGAACTATTCATTTCGTGCGTGCGCCACTGTGTCAGTTTATGTGGCGTAGCTCCCATTTATTGATCATTTTAACTAAAACTAATTTGATAGAACCACAGGTATTTTGTGAAATATTCAAATCTTGATAACTGTGTGGAAGTTATAAAACTAGGGATGGCAACTTATACCAAAATTGATATTCGAGTACTAGGTCCTTCTTCCGATCGAGTACTCGAGTACTCGGAAAACGATCATTCACGTGAACGACATATATCAGTACATATTAGAGCAATAGACTATCTTTATTTCTTTTTTTAATTCAGGTATTCACTCTTATTTACCATGCAACCATCTACAACATAGACCCACATGTACAAATTAAAGTAAACATACATGTATATGGTTATTTTGATGATATGAAAACAAGCAAAGATTAAGATCAAGCAAAATCAGAGGCAATATGTACGATATTGAGTATACTCTCTTTTGTATATATATTTTCAAGTTGCAATCAAAAGATTGGCGTCCAGTATAAAATTTATCCTTTGCAGTTAAATCGAGAAAAGGTCAACGTTTACAGTACTATCAAATCAGTGTTTTACAAGCACAATAGGCATACATGTAATGGATTGATTTACTCCCATATTTTTTTCTAGCTTGAAATTCATAAATTTATACTTTACACCAAATGGCAAAATATCTCACAAGTCAATCGAAAAATTTCAAATTTATACACAGAGTTAGTAAAAGTGATTCAGTGTACTGTGCAAAATTTTATTGAAATTGCATTACAGTAATATTTTAAGAGATATCTAAGGTTTATGGGGGTTCACATGGAGCTCTAACTGCCCTATACAGTTCCCTTTCTTCAGCTTTCTCAAATTTTACTTTAATTTACCTGTAAGTCTAGTTATTGGCAGTATGTTATTAAGAAAAAAAGATGCCTCACTGCACAGACAGTGCAAATATAAAGCACATTGAAAATACATGATACAAAGAAAAGAAAAAAGATTTATGTGAAAATGGATTTATTCATTCATGCAAAGAAGCAGTCATGGTTACCTAACAGAGTGATTAAAGCTGCTAGCTCTCAGATTTAGGTAAACAAATAAAGTTCTTCAAACTATACGAAAATAACATATTTTAGAACATATAGTCATATAAAAAGGTGCCTGTATAAATTCCTGCCACGTACATTGTATATCTACAGATTTGAAATATTACGCTACCAAATAATAAAGCGTTACAAACGCTTTTGAAATTCCAATTTAAACATATAGTGTAGCGGTGCCGAAAACCGGCACTTTCAATTGAATTTTGCAAATTCCTACCTAGATTTTTACTTCTATTTTTGATTCTAGCCTTTAGTTTCATATTAATGTATTAGTATGTCATTTTTTCGGTTTTTCATCACGCGGACGTTCGCGTCCTTTTTAACGGACGTGACGTCTTTTTGCTTTGTATATTGTATGTTGTATATTTTCTGACGAAACATGTAAATTGAAATTTTCGTGATGTCTTGATTTTATTTATACTATGTCATTTTTGAAAAATATTTTTTTTCAACGGCATATTTATGTATTAGTATGCCATTTTTTATTTTTTAACAGCAACTGAGAGCGAGCAGCTAAGAACATGTGAATGCAACTTTAGGATTTGATGCGGAAACTTGGGATCAAATATATCATTTAGTACACAGCAATATAGCTTGTCTTTAATTGCAATGTGAAAAACAACTGTGTACAACTATGTACATGTCAGGTTGTAACAATAATTTTAAACTGTCAGCAATGTAAAAAAGCTTTTGAAATATATCGAAAGTGTTTAACATTTTTATACAGAACCATCATTGTAATATATGCCAACACTGTTAATTGTCACAAAGCAGTTTATTCGTAGAAAATGCCTATTTGCATGCAATTTCAGACCAACTAAATTAATGTTGCAACTATCAAAATGTGTACTTGTTGATATTAATTTCAGACTTACATTTTTAACCTTTCTAAGTTTCTACATCTAGTTCTTGCAAACGTCCACCATGCTTCCATTCAGACAATATTATATCTTCAAGGGTACAGTAGAAGAGTACATGTAAATACATTTCCAAATTTCAGGATAACAAGTGCACACAGATTTCTAAGTTGTTAGCTAACAGGTGAGTCAAGTGTGCACATATTTGTCAATTTGAGCTTTTTGTGTGCGAAAAATTTGTAAATTTCGAGCTTTTTGTGAGCAAATAATTTGTCAATTTTGAGCTATAAAGGGTACAAATATTTAAATTTCAAATCAAGAAATGTACACATATTTGTCAATTTTGTGCTTACAAGTGTAAATATATTTATCAATCTTGAGTCATCACTTAGATTTGAGGTAACAAGTGTACACATATTTGTCAATATTGAGCTGGCACTTGTATACATCATGTCTCATGCAGTTTAGAGCTAACAAGTGGAGACACATTTGTCAGTTTTGAGCTTACAGGTGGAGACACATTTGTCAGTTTTGAGCTTACAGGTGGAGACATATTTGTCAGTTTGAAGCTAACAAGTGGAGACATATGTCTCAGGTTGGAGCTCACAGGTTGATACAAATCCTCGGTTTTGAGCTAACAAGTGGAGACATATGTGTCAGGTTGGAGCTAACAGGTGGAGACATATTTGTCAGTTTGGAGCTAACAGGTGAAGACATATTTGTCAGTTTGGAGCTAACAAGTGGAGACTTATTTGCCAGATCTGTATTATCTGTATAACATAGCCGCTCTTACAAATACACATTTTGATAGGGCCACTACATTATGCTATATTCCAAGTATTTAAGGTCTAGGCCTAGTGATTCTTGACAATAAGAGTTTTTGAAGTGTTTCCTATACAAGCCTATGTTAAATAAAGTGACTCCCTGTGCAGGGTCAATTTTGACCTTGGGTCATGATTTAAACAATCTTGGTAAAGGTCAACTAGGCAATGATACATGCAAAATATCTAAGTGCTAGGCCTTGTGGTTTCAGAGATGAAGACTTTTTAAAGTATTTTCTTTATAAGTCTATTTAAAATCAAGTGACCACCGGGCAAGGTCATGATTTGTACAATATTGGTAGAGGTTCACTAGGCAATGCCACATTCTAAATACCGAAGCTGTATGTCTTGTTACAGAGAAGAAGATTTTTAAAGTTTTACCATATAAGTCTATGTATTGTAATTCACTCTGTACAGTGACATGTGCATCAGGAAGACAAACTCAATCCTTGTTTTTCTTATCAAATATGTTACTCGAACGATCGACTTCTTTTCATTGGTCGAGAGAGTTACCGTAATTACTCTACACTCATAATTAACATTAGTTTGGAGGTAACAACATATCATGTTGATAGATATGAACTATTCACGAGCTAAAATTATAAAACCATCCGTGAAAGATTTTAAGTGAAAGGGTATTTCATTGACCATTTTCATTTAGCATTTTCGAATTAAGACTTCGGCCCTTAATTGAGCAAAACAGCTAGAATGATAAACTTATTGAACACAATAATTGGAACCATCACTTGGGCAAGTGTTTGCTACACAGCAATGAAATTTTGTCCAGTATTGGACATGTTCTAGAAAAAAGTTCAGAAAGAAAACCTATTTAAGATCACTTTTAAAACTACATGTAAACATAAATATCTAAATATCAGATGTCTATATACAGTCCTGAAAGATTGGCAGACAAGTTACAGCCAAATCTGTTTAACATAAGTTATTTGTTTATGTATGAATATAAATATTTCTATTACAAGCCATTAGCTGAGTATGCGTCAACAAATATCACAGTAGCTGATAGTCACCCGCTTACAGTTTTGGAATATCTGCTGTATGAGGTTTCTAAAATTATTTTTGAACACCTTGTTCGTAAGGACTCTGACTAGTTACTGGCATTTTGAAGGAAGTTATAAGCTGTTCACTGGGTCATAGCGTTGACATTTGCCCTTTAAGCTCCATCATCTGCGGATTGTCATCTTGAATGTATTCGGGTAACACGGTTCTAGTCGTGTCTTCCCCTTGCTTTGAATTTTGAGACGAAATTTCCTCATCCAGAGATTTTTCAGTTGCTGGTTCAGTCTCAAAGACCACTCCTTTCTTCTGCAACATTTCCGTAAGTTTTTCACATTTTTGAATCAGTTGTAGCTTAATCAGAGCATTCAAAACATCATGTAAAGAGGCGTTAGACGTTGCCTGCTTCCATAACTCCATCAGCTTGTATGCACTTTCTTTGCACGCATGCCCCGTTTCACTGTGAACACGCTCTATTTCAGCATCTTTCGTTTCTGAGAGTTCTTTATTTGTCTTCACTAAAAAGTAAAGAAAATACACTTTTTGAAATTAATTGGTAAATGATGAAGCAAATATTCGGGCAGTGTGTTACTTGATATAAACAATTATGTAAATGCGTTACTTGTAATTGACAATATTACTATTGACATTTAACAGTACAACTACCACATACCTACAAGCCATCGGAAGAAAGATTTAAACTCATTCCAACCCAAATGACGTCCAAGGAAATAAAATACTTCCATCCAAACTGAAATCAAAAATGAAAACAAATAATACTGTGGAAACCAATAAGCTTAATGTATCCGTCCAAGAAATTCGATGATGTTGTTTTTTTTATAGTAGGGAGTTAATTGAAAAAAAAGGGATATATATGCTGTCAAGTTCTTACCTTTTACCCGCAGTATAGTAGTATTTGCCTTAATGTGAAAATAAGAAATAATTTATTTGGTCTTCCTTTATAATAAATCATGCTTAACGTAAACTGGAATAAAGAGGTCATTTGATTACCCTGGTGGAAAAAAGTACATATAAAGTAAAGTAAAAACCTTCGTCGTCCGTAAGACATGTCTGTTGTTCAGTTTTAGTGTTATCAAATTGAGGCACAGACATACTTTTGTCTGTTAAATCTGCAATATAAAAAATTTATTAGTAATAAGTTAAATCTATTAGTAAAGTTAAGTTAACATACATTTCACAAGTGGATATGTCATCTCCGAGGACAAAGGATAACCCTATATAACTGAGCAGAGCTCTTGTGACCCTGTCGTATGACATGTATGCCTCTTATACATTGTATTCAGTATGTGAAACTAAACCCCTTTAAAGGAACTACACATGTATATCTGACAAAAAAGTTTCTTGTATTTGTGATATATATTCAGACCTATATGTAATCTAGACTTGACGACATTGTAAATGAAATTGCATTGGGCTTATGTCTAAAAATTTAAACGGTCGTATGCAACTTCTATCCAAATCCGATCGTTGTAGATCTTTCACTTGTAACATTCATTTAGTCATTCCAATACAGCCCCTAGTGTTTGTATAACCATTGTTCTTTGTAGAAGTTAAACAGTGAGCTAACACTTGATTTTGTGAGGTAGCTAACAAATAAACGAACTTACCCAATCATTTTATCAACTATTCAGCTGCTTAATTAGTTAATCCATAAGAAAAGTCGAACTTAAAATGAATTCGCTAGTTATTTTCTACAACATGCTTACATTACCTGTTTAATCTATTGGTCTAAATGTGTTTCGGCCAGTACTAATATCAACAAATTATTCACTCCAATAACAATCATTGTTTACCTGTATCTGTTTGAACAGAGCCTCCAGACACCGTTGTGTCTACACCTCTGTTGGCTGACGGACATGCTACAACTTTTCTGTCTGTTTCATCCTATTAAGAAAATTAATGTAAAATATACTATCTAAATATACTATCTAAAAATTGAAGTACTCTCTCTAAAACAAGAGATTCATTTAGCCCACAAACTCCAGAACCGTAATGTATAATAGGCACAAAATGTTTACATAGACAATTTCATTTTGTACGATACATTGCCTTCCTAGCTTGTCCTAAGGTATCATTATCTTGTTTTAAAAGAATCATCCATTGTAAAATGCAAAGTGTTTGGCAATGTCTATAATTTTGCCTTTCAACAAAAACTTCAGTAAACTTAAATCTGTCCCACTTTAAAAAAGTCATAACCTTTATCTTGGTAAAACTAATACTCAGTTCCATCTATTACAATATACTCTGCTGCGGTACCATTATGAACATAATTGTAGAAATTTATTGCTAATACACAAAACGCACTGTCAATTCTTTTTAAAAAGGTTGTAGCTGATTACTTTGTATGTTTAAAACGTACAAAAGTTTCAGCTAGCTACTGACAATGCTGTCACAAAGACAACAATAATTATTTTAGTGCACTGGAAAAATGTCAGCACTTTTTTGGCCTCGTTTTCTCTATAAATTAAATCTTATTAATGCATTATAACCTTTATAAGAGACTGAATTCCATGCAACTCTTGTGTTGGTTGCTACGTCAATCTAGACCTTTCTATAAAATTAAATGAATTTTAATTTTAGTCCTCCTTTTTGTTATGATGAATAAGGTAATGGTATCATGCATTTAAACACGCTGTGTTACTAGTAGAACAAAAGTTGTACATTATTTTCAGAAGTCATAAATCATACATGAACTACTTTGGCAGAAGTTTTCATGTGTTAACTAAAGTTCAGACAGGTTTAAATTATAATGTGCTGCATGACCTTATTAATATAAATAGTACATTATAATTAAAAAATGTATGCAGTTTTTGTTGGCTATACTTAGGCGTTTGATTACTTGGCAACATACATTATCAGGTACAAAATAATAAACAAAGATGTCAGAGGTAAATACGTCGTCAGTGAACAATCTTATATAAAAAATAAATACAACAAATTACGTAATGAAGATTTCTCGTGTTTTTGTGTTAATTATTATCTCCGTTTCATTTTCTATGTGCTTGAATGAGAAAAACCATATAATGTAAGACGGGTTTGTTTGTGTAGATACTTAATTGTTAAAAAGTCTCGCTTACATCTTGGTTGTATTGTTATTTAGTCTGAGTCAGAAGAAAATTTAAGAAAACGCTGTCACAATAAATCCGCCAAAACTATACCTTAAGATGAAAGTTCATATTCCAATTACTCAGGGATTGGGCATGAACATTTTATATTTTAGATTATAAGTTCTAACTTTGTCGGGAAGAGAATTTGGATCACTCATTATAATTACCTTACACTGTTGTTCCATGCCTATCTGAAGGGTATCATCATTGCCTATCTGAGCATCACTACTGTCCGGTCTGGCTGATACTGCAATAACATCTGTACTGATTATATCAGTATTTTCACTGCTTTCATAAGGATTTCGAAAGTTATTATCATTAACCGTATGTCTATAGTTAGTAACAACTCCATTTTCCGATACTTTTGTAGTTCTGTGGTCTGAGATGTCGTTATTTTGTACGAGATTTTGTTGAGTTTGCTGTGGACCTAGATTATCGTTTCCTTTGTCTTGAGCAATTCCGTTTTCTGAAACAACATGATCTGCATTTTCACAGACCTCTTGGTAGTGTTCATCATTTTGTTTGGAAGGCTCATTACTGTCATTTCCTCTGTTACTTTGTTCTAATTCATCGAGATCGGATGACTCAATATCATATGTGTTTATAGAATCTTGACATTGGCTTTTCCTCCTAAAATTAGTATATTTTCCATTTAAAAAGTGAATCTTTTAATACTATTATGAACCGAGTTTGAAAAAAGGTTTTCTCCAATACCAAATTCACCTTTTAGAGAGCTGTTTTGTCGTTATACAGGTAACTAGCATTTGAAATTTTATCAGTTATATATATATATTATAGTTTTTGTCATTATGTTTAATGGAAAATACGCGATGAAATAGTCAAACATGTAACAAAGACAACACACGAAAAGGCCTATTAAGCTCGTCTTATTTTAGTTTTCATTCATTGACGTTTTTGTTAAAGATTCATATTTCACTATTATCTCGCTGCTTATCTTTATTTTCAGGAAAGTCTTTATCTAGAAGTTTATGTGCTGAAAATGTGAATTACGAATTGAAATCGTATGAGACAACATTACCTGTAACAGACAACTGCTACTATCACCACTATAATAAATAACACCATCACAACGATCACTATCAATGCTACAATACCGCCATCTAAATAAATAAATAAATAAATAAATACATGCAAATAGAAAAAAGGCAATAAACAGCATTCAAAAAATACAACAAAAACTAACTGGGTGTGCTTTGAACAGAAACAAAAATAACGCTATAATAAAGACATAAAAATCAGCCACTGAAGCAAAGTCACATTCTAGTTGGTCTTGAGATTTGTATTTAGCCAAATATGCATTACAAATCAAGACACTTTCCACTTTGATAGATACAGTTAAATTTGTTTCAGTGACTTGAGTAAAAGAAGAAGAGCTTACGTTAGAACTGCGTGCTAGACAATTTGAAAACTGTTTAATTTGTCTTGTCGACTAAATAGATATTTAGCAATAACAAAAAAGATACTTGTATATGTGAACATGCTGGTTTCTTCACGAGTGGTGAACCTTCCCCACCATCGCAAGAAAGTGTAGGTTGCGAATAGTTATTTTATTGAAGAACTTTCAAAATCGAAGAATGCAATTACAAGTAGAAAAAAAAGAATCTACCATGTTTACGAGTTGTGGATACCCACCCGAGGGTTCAGGTTTTTGGGACGTATCTCAACCCGAGGGTTGGACTTTCTGCCTCGTTTTTGGAAGGTATCTTATCCCGGGGTTGGGATTTCCTTATCCATAACTCAATGGACATGGTATATTAATTTTCTCACCGTTTTAATCGCATTTTCATCGCAGGGGCAAGAGTGATGTTTTATCTTTACATTATTCTATTCTATTCCGTGTTTTGAGCAGTAATACTTACTTGAGCCGAAGCACTTTTCTTCTCTACACAAAATTTACAATTCAAACATATTTCCCTGTTAAAATCTGAATTTGATAATAATAAAATACCAACTTCGAATGAATATTATAAAAGAAACAACAGTCTAATCAAAAAGCTATGTTTCAAATCAATTTTTTTGAACATGAATTTTGCGCAACTGGCATGAGTCATTGATAATATTTTTGTATATTCAAATTTCAATGTCAATGTTTGAATTTACTTTGAAACTGAAGATACTGCCATTTATAGCAATTTTCTCAGCTACGAGATACATATGTCCGCGCATTTTCCTATGTGAGATAAACTTATCTCACATCGCTTATCTCTCATCACTGGCGGACTTTTTTTAAGTTGTAAGCAGACATAAAAATCGAAAAATGACTGTAAAATTGTTATTTTTGAAATAAACATAGGTTGTTGATATTCATTTTCTTAGTTAGGTCATTTTCTATCCATCTATAGCAGTTTTGAAGTAAAATTCGAGAAAAAGTTGATTTTCATTTTTTCATCCTCATCCTGTATTCGCACTTATTCCTTCTTACTTGTGTGAAAATGCGATTTAAACGGTGAGAAAATAAATCTGCCATGTCCATTGAGTTGTGGATAAGGAAATCCCACCCTCGGGTTGAGATATCAAAGTTCTAGAGACTCAGTTTTGGGTATTTTGTTTCTATATTTCAAGAAAACGCTAGTCTCAACATATCTACTGGTAACTACATTCCCCGATTTTTGAAAGTTCTTCAATAAAATAACTCAAAAGAATTTGCTCACATTTCTCGTTTATTTTGTACAACCCCACCACCTCTGAATTATGCACCCAACAGCTTCCTTTTCACCACATTTTGCGGTTGTGGAAAGAGTTATTGTAGTCTTATAAATTAGGCATACCTGCAAATTGTTTGAGCAGATAGTTTCAGTGCTTTTACATTGTGCAACAGGATGTACACCTTCTCTAAGCTGAATGTCAACTTTTATGAAAGAGGGAACGCCGATGCCGGGGCGAATAGAATATCTTTTTATATCATACATTTCAAATTGTCAAGCATTTATGCTAGCCAAAATGCATACCTACATATCTAACATGCACATGCTTACAATTTACACAGTCAGTACATTATAGAATAATACAAAATAAACTATAAACTATATTGAAAATGTCGTGTCTACAGAAAAATGCTTCTCATGCTAAGCGGTCACTTTTACTCATCACTTATATATTACCTAAGCCTGATCGGGGCTTCTCTATTGTGGAAGGGCTGCGTGAAACACCACTGTTCTGATCATCACAAACCGTATCTTGAGTAAGTGAGCACTTTTGGACGATTGTTGTGTTGCATTGTGAACAGGTTTTACAAGTGTCAAATGACTCCTTGTCGGAATAAGTAACACCTTCCTGGCACTGCGCACACTTTGTGTCTTTGAATGGTGTCCCTTAATAAAATAAAATATGCTCACCATCTTTTTATTAGTAAACATAAAAATACCATGAGAGGACTCTAAGCATGTCAGACATATTACAAAAGTATATCAAATACACAAAACTTGTTTCATCAGAAATTGAAATACAATTTCACTTCAAATTGACCATCATAACTTTAAGACAAATATTTTGCACTGACTTGCACTCTTAGAAAAATGATTTTTTATCACAATAACAACTAAAAGTCATGAATCTGTATAACACTTTCATTTCTTTTTGAAAGAGCTAAATGTAGTTAAAGTCTATTTTTACTATCTCACTCAAAATTGATAATCCACCTACCATGTAAGGTATACTTAAATTCTATCTGCCACTAAGAGAAATAAACACGTTTAGTTTATTCCTTCTATAGCTTCCAAACATTTAGTGAAGTTTGAAGTCACAGGAGCATGGTTACATGTAGCTCTTCTTTTACCAAGAAAAGATGTTTTACCGGCTGAGATTACCTTTATTGGTACCAAAAAATACCTAACTTTGCTTTTTAAATCGATAAGAATATAGAACAGTATTTTTTTCAATAATTTTACAAAAAATAAGAACGGTTTTCTTACAACTATTTTTCATGACTCGAGTACGAAAGAAAAGCATATGTCAACATTGTTTTAGAGTGAATATAACATGGTTTCAATCATTATCCTATCACTAAATTAATTTTACTATATCAGTAAATTGAAAGTACTCCTGGGAGTTTAAGCTTCTTACTCGACAATGTTAAAAGCAACCAAGACTTTGATTCAAAGTACGGTATTTATTTATTTCGGCATGTGAAAGGCATGGCATGATACGATTTATAAAATGGTAAACCAATATCACATTAAAAAGACTGAATGTTAAAGTACAAACACACATTCTAAATTTAGATTAAAATGTTGGAGCATGCTCTCACAAACATTAGGATAACACACAAAAGGGGATATGAATTCCCTTATTTTCAGTTGTAGCCAAAAAGTTTTAAATTATGAATGATAATGTATGGACAATCATTAGTGAAGCCATTTAAATCAAACTAAAATCAATTCAATGAATTCCGATTAAAATTGCAATGTAGGTTTATTGGGATATTTTGTTAGTGTTAACAGCTACTGATGTGACAGGTCCACTTTAAGCAAACTATGACTTAAAATTAGTTAAAACAAGACGAAATGCTGTATTTAGAAAAAACAATACCTTTTTCTAATACACCTTCCCCTGCTATACAACTGCTATATTGCATGCAATGTCCTTCATCTGTTTTTTCTTTGTCTGGTTGCCAAAACCTGCCTGAGGTACATTTGCATTCTATGTTACTAGTATCTGAACATTCCTTCACCGTATCTTGGCTTGATAGACAAGGAGGGCTACATTTCAAACAAATTGTTGAATTATCACACTTAGGCTGGTACCAACCAGTACCACATTTTGTACATCTTGCAGTTACATTGTCCATTACACAGTCAGAAAATTTACGAAAGCCAGGACTACATGGGTAACATGAACGACCGTTTTGGGCTTTGTACGTTTCATTGCATGAAACTGTAATGGCGTCCAGCGAACCAAATATTTCAAAAAACGCTGGAATTAGTAAAAAAAGTGCTTTCTTCATTTCACAAAATGTCAGCCAACAGACCGCTTCAAACAGTAATTATATTTGTGCGTAACAGTGTCACGTTTACTTTTACTCGAGGAGTATCTAGCTAGATGTCCGTTATTGTTTGGTATGTCCATGTGTGTTGTATCCATGAAAGCGTTCTGGAAGTATAAATACATTACAAAAATAATGATAAAATTAACGCCTGCATATCTGTTAACAGACGTGCTCTTGGAATCAACCTAACACATTGAAACGATCATAAAGATCAGTCACAGTGATCATAGACAAGTTTTACAGGAGTGTAGAGAAGTTTGAGATTCAAACTGTTATCTTTAGCAAAGACTTGTTCTCTAAGAATAATGAACATTACCATAATGTAGTAACAAAAACACGAAAGTTTGTATAAGAGTGTTGTTTCCACTTAATACAGAGATAACCTTTAAACATGTTTTGACTATCCTAGTCATAAATTAAGAATAACCCTTTCTGTTAGGTACCGGGGTATATTTCAATATTTATCTGCCAAAAAGAGTCAAAACTCAGTATTACTATTCCTTTATATTTTTGAAGCATCTACTAAGTTTTAGGATTCATTCCTAGCTACATCTGAATATGCCCGTTTTGAAGGGTAATATAACTTAAATTTAGCGAAATGGTTTCTATGCAGGTTAAGGTGTGATTGTATAAGGATTTTTCAGTTTTCAACAGTATTTCAGCTGTACTATTGGTCCTGGTCATTCATTCGTTTAAGTTATACCGGTAGATCTAGTGGGATATTACACGTAAATAGAACTCTTAGTGCAGAGCTGATTTTTAACGATGGAATGTTTAAACACTAAATGTATAATTTCAGGATATAAACAGTCTTAATGATGATTGTTGTGCAAAAGCTTTACTTCATTTTCTAATGAACAACAATATATACATGTCATGTTACTATATATAGAAACAATTCAGATATCTCTACAACGTGCAAGTATGAATGGATTTTTCACTTGAAATGTCCTGATAACAGTTTACTGTATCGAGGCCCGGAAGCTTTTACTCTAAATCAGACTAGGATCAAAGGTCTTGTTAATATTCATGTTAATCATTTGGTACTGAACAAAGATTTCATTATGTTACGTATAACCCATAACGGGGATGAACTGTTTACTATCGGACGTCAGGGCTGCATTCTTTGTGTCATGTTATTACAAATAATCATTTTATGTAATGGTAAGGTCATGACGCGTGACAATGCTTTCAATATTCAATATTCTTTTCAGAATTTAACCATTTTCTAACATATAGTCGTTATGTTCTGATGTGTGATTCAATCATCATGATTAATAATTAATATCTTTTTTTCAAATAATCAGCATAAATCATTAATCATGTATATTTCTGATTAATTTTACCATAATCTAATCGATTAATGGGGAAAATTTGGCAGTAAGCTTGACATGTCTATTTAATGATAAATCTATGATTATTTTGTGTATATTTGTTATTTACATTCTGAAATGAAACTTTCAGAGAATAAATGTTTAATTTACATAGTATCACAGTAAAACATACTTAATATTCTATTTCTAAAAAAAAACTATACTTTAGGAATATCTAACAGTCAGTCAAAAAGATACACTTTTCTTAACAGTTTCATAACATAATTTTAAGAGACATTAACTAGGGTCCTGTTTTGGTATTATATCAAAGCTATTACCTCTCTTTATTTATAATTGTATCATGGCTACTGCATATTTGTATAGAAAAACACTGTACTGTATTTCTGATAATTTGAACTTTGTGTGGAGGCGGAGCTTAGACTGTGATCTATCTGCAATAGAGAACATGATCTATCTGAAAAGAGAACACTTTTCAGAATTTTTTTTATTGTCTAGATATAACTGCTTTTTCGGTTACAAGGTGTCCATCGGCCGGTCAAAAACAAAATAAAAAATAAATACTTTTGATCCGATACACGATTCGTACAGAACACCATAAAAAGCAAACAAGTACATGTATCGATTTTCTTTCTTCACATTATCGTGTCAATATCTGAAACATTCATTTAAAATTTGACAGCTTTGATCTTTGCCGAAACCCTAAGCAGCTCTTAGTTTTGACACCTTTGATCTTAGCGGCGCGCTTGACCTGAGCATCAGGTGTGAAATATGTGAACGTGACATATTTTTATCTTTCATTTTAAGCCTAGTTAAAACAGTTTTAAAAACCTGTGGTGTTGAAAAGCACAATGATTTTCGGAATTTGTAAAACATATAATCCAAGAAAGCCTATGCTTGATTATGAAAATGTTACTTGTAAAAATTCAATCAGATACATATAAAAAAAATTGAAGCACACATACTAACAATTAGCTACAGTAAAAAAGTTTAAGGTCGCTACCAAACAAAGTGAACCAACCCATTCTGTTACGTCACACGATATTGTAGGGCGTGAGAACTGTCAATCAACTTGCCATGATACAAATCGCCTCCTCGAAATATCATAATTATTCTCGCAAACAGTATTCTATCTAATACATAGAGCAAGATAATGTAATTGTTATCGGGAAATTCTATATTGTAATTTAAGGTTAAACAGGTATATTATAAGTTTTATTTTATGTTTATGATAGCTAAGAAGAAAACGAGCAATAGCTCAGTGGTATAGGGGTTGGCATTGGGAAATTTGCATTTTGTAATCACAAAAGAGGCATGAACCTTCTCTTTTTGTTTTTAAACTAAGTGGATCTAATACTAGTAGATATATTTATTGCATTTTTACGCCAGATGTTTTCTGGGTTGTTTTTGCCAGTAATCATTTCTACAGGTCGCACCGTTAAAACTTTAATTTTAAAGATGAATGTATGGATTATATCAACACACCGAAGGTTATTATCGTCACGGTTAATGGTTTTATATCGATTCCACTAAATTCAATAATGTTATAGTCATGTCAAAGTCCAAAATAGCGAATTCTCGTTATAGGACCTATATTGATAAAGGTTTGAAAAATATTGATCACGTGAAATAAAATGGCGCTAACTTTGAGTTCAAGAACATTTTTAGGGTTATCATGGATATATGGTGTTTATGACTTGCAGTTTGGATTCAAAAAGTGTAAAACGATGACAAAACTGTAACTGTATGATGGGGAACAAGAAAAGAAAATCAATTGGAAGTAATTGTAGTGAAACTGATTTTCGATACGGTGTAAGGTTTTCCATTCGGATAACGAAAACGATGATTCTATTTGTGTGAATGATGTAATAACAAAAGCAAAATTTAGTACTTTATCATTCAGATTCAGTTGGAGATAATATGTGATAGTGACAGTGATTGTGATACTGAGAGGAATACGCAATCACAGGACAAAAAATAGTGATCAAAGGCAACACACCAAGCAAATAGCAAAAGGACTCTGGTTCTAGTAGCTTGGACACTATTCTTTTTGTTGTAAAAGATTTGAAGAAGTGACAAGAAACTATGAAAAGTATGTTCGAGTCGAAATTGGACAATATGAAATATGAATTAACATCAAACATTGACACTAAACGTAAATCCATGCATTACCTGACGACATCTTACTCACAATAGTGAATGAAACTAGTCGAATTGATCAACTGATGATCACCGTTCAGCCCTAGCCCAACTTATTGTCCGCCAGGGCTTTTTGCTATATACGATGTCCGCCCTTCGTAAAGACGTAATGTAGATGTAATGTCAGTTTGTAAAATGGGTCTGTCTTGCAGTCGAAATATTGAGGCTACGTTCAGCACATGCAAACCCGACTAGAGACAATGGAACAATCATCTACGTCATCATAGTGTAACGGTAACACGACGACGAACGGTCATTCGAGTCCAGAGAGAGCGGACAGTTATAATTGTAATCCGTTGAATGATCCAGATTTGGCTGTAACGGTCAGTGGTATTCATGTCACTGAATATGAAAATGTGTTGGAGAAAGCAAAATCCCTAATTGAGGCTAGCGGTGACGAGGTATCCATTGAGGTGAACATATCAGGGGTGACACGGTTACCCACAAAATACAATGACAGACCAGAACTAATGAAAATCAGTTTTCATAGGCTGAGCAGAGATGAGAAAAGCACACTTCTTAGAAATAAGAGAAATCTTAAAGACAGTGTTGCATACAAGAATTCGTATGCCAGAAGTTGTAAATCTCACACAGAGAGACTTATTAAATTAAATACATGGGCAGTCCTGAGAATCTTACCGCATGGAAGTAGCCAACGTATTGACGGGAAGGGAAGAATCAAGCCGAAAACAGCACTGCGACCGTCATTACCTAATAGTCAGCATTAGGAAGAAACGCCTCCCAATTTTAATATAAAACTGTGTATTTGAGCGTGTGTAGGTGGACACAAAATAATCCAAAACTAAGAGAAGCCATTATTTTTAGCATAGACACCGATATATTATATTAAATATGTGAAACACATTTAGCCGATTAGAATGTATTATCAGTTACAGGATATAAATGGTTTTGTTTTAATAGAACTGAAATTCACGTCAATGTCCCAAAACCGTCGGGAGGTGTTAGCAGACAATCTGATAAAAGACTGGATGTTTTAATACGATGTTTCATTAACTGATAATTCATATGACATTATCATAGGTACAAATCTCTCTTACAGACAGACTGAATATGGATTTATTGCATATACGCGTTATCTTCCATCTGAAATTATTCCTCGCAGTAGAGATGCACAGGGTTTCTTTACTCACCTTCTGTCACATTTGTATACTAATAGCAAAATTGATGCAGTGTTGGTATCCGGTGATTTTTACTCAAGAATAGGAACTTCTTTAGATATTTCTGATATGATAGACAGTGTATCTAGACGGAAGCCTCTAGTAACTACTGTCAATCAACATGTAGCTTGTAGACAGTCAGTTGCATACGAAAACGAGGAATTTTCGAGCTGAAATCCAAGAGACTTCTGTGACAAAACATTTCTGGCCCCAATCTGATAAAAGTATTCCGACGGAAAATGTCGATGAAAACGGAAACTCATCATGGAAAGGTGGAAAACAGACTTTCGAAATATGAAAAAACGCGTTCAACTTTAACAAAACACATGAACTGCTCTTAGAACAAGCAATGGAAGAACCTTTATATAACAGTAATTAAGTACTGAACTCTATCGTTTATATAGAGGAAATTAGCTAAGTGTTAACTAAAGCGAAGTCAAAGTCGGCGGCGGGATATCGACGGAATACCGTATATCGTACTTTATTATCAGCCGTGGTAGTTGTTCCAGCATATACTAGACACCAGTATTGCCCATGGTCCAAAGTCATTATATGCCCTATCCTGAAAGACTCTAACACAGACCCCGTATCCGATTGAACTACGGAGGCATAAATCTCCTATCCTGCATTATCAAGCTATGATAGTGAACTACTGAATAAAAGACATTATGGCTATATATTAAGATACCTTCCTCGGCTTGACCTCCACCAAGGAAGAGTCCGTTACTTTCCGTTTATTGGTCAACTGATTATTAAAGGTAATCAGATTCGGTTGATCTATCGCTTTAAGTATTCACTGGCCAATCAGAACTGCCCAACGATCTATTCCTTAGTCGAGGTTGAGTCGAGGAACGTTTTTGAACATACAATGTAGTCATACCACTTTATCTAGAGACAAATGGTATTCTAGCCGATGAGCAAAATGATTTCAGACGTTATAGGTTATGCGAATATCACATATTTACACTGATAGAACAGTGTCATACGAAACCATTCCAACGTCTATACATCCTTTATCGATCTCCGTAGCTGTTTCGATTTTATAAACAGAGAAATGATGTTATGCTCCTCCTTCATAAAGTTGACTTTAAATTTATCACGTCATTAAAAGTTTATACACAGTTTCTTGTTTACAAGTAAATAATCAGTATACGGATTGGTTCGAATGTCAGACAGGTTTGAAGCAGGGGAATAATTTATCCCCGACTATCTTCTCCGTATCCGCAAATGACTTGGTCATCAAAATTAAAGATCTTAACAGCATTGACATATGAACAAGGTAATTTTCGTTGTTATTATACGCCGATGACATAGTATTAATCGCCAGCAGCGAAGAAAATCTTCAAAAAATATTTGACAAATTGCACGAATGGGGTAGAAAATGGCACGTGTTAATCAATACCGAAAATTCTAAGAGCATACATTTTAGAAAAAGGCGAACTAAAGAAACTGACAATGTATTCAAATAGGCGAAAA
The DNA here is from genome assembly GCA_032359765.1 of Saxidomus gigantea. Taxonomy (NCBI): domain Eukaryota; kingdom Metazoa; phylum Mollusca; class Bivalvia; order Venerida; family Veneridae; genus Saxidomus; species Saxidomus gigantea. The sequence goes on from JAUMHA010396206.1 coordinate 18,687, forward strand.
TGTACTAGAAAAAGTAGACACATACAAATACCTCGGGGTAACATTTCACTGTAGATGTGACTTTACAATGAATTATGACATACTAAGAAAAGCAGCTGGAAGAGCGTTGGGAAAAAGTAACTCGACACTTCATATTATGAAATAGTTCGGTTTCAAAACGTTTGAAAAACTTGCATTTGCATGAAAAGTGCCAAAATATTTGGTCAAGTGAGATTAAAGACAGAGTGACGAAATTAGGGCTACAAAAGAATTTTATGAGTATGTCTCAAATAAATGTCAATATCATAAATGAGAGAATAAGTATTTTCTATTCAAATGTATGGTCAGACAACGTGCGATCTATTCGGAAATTAATATTATATATTACGTATAAAGACACATTTCTAACTTAAGAATATGTATGTTGAGATTGGTCCATAACGTTGTGTTATTTTACCTTTAAGAGTCGAAATCGGTCAATGTTCTAATGAAATAAAAGAAACAATATGTAATTTATGTGATATTAAATAGACAAATTAAAGATGAAAATTACTTTGTATTGAACGGTCCATATTATGCTAATATAGGTCTGAAACATTTAGTGACACTTTAAATGACCATGACTTCTCTAACGTGAGTGGTGAGTTGAAACTTAAACATTTGTTAAGATCATAGCCTAGAAAATGTGCTGAATTTATGTCTCGGGCCGTCCTTAAACGCAAACGAAGATTGTATATGTAAATTTGTTTGTATCATTGTTTAGGTATTCGTATTTATTTTATGCTAACTAATGAAATACTGTGTTATATCAGTAAAATATAGAGTCAGGACATAGATTTCATATCAGTCACAGTGTGGGTTATATAAGTCTGCCGGAACTACTTTTTTAAGTAGTACATATACATAATTTTGCTTTTGTTATAGTATTTGGCATAAAATAAAAAACAATTCGTTTGTTTTGATTGGATATGGAATATATCTCAACTCAAAGTGATACAATTTTCACATTTTAACTCGCGCTTCGCTGATGATTGATTTGTTAAATGATTTTTCATTTGGTGCAATGTATTAATTTATGAATTTCAAGCTAGAAAAAAGTATGGGAGTAAATCAATCCATTACGGCGATGGATCTAGACGTATGCCTCTTGTGCTTGTACAACTACTGTAAACGTTGACCTTTTATCGATTCAACTGCAAAGTATAAATACTGGAGACCCATCTTGAAGATAATATTAAAGAGAGTATATTCAATATATTGTATATCACGTCTTACATATAACACTGCCAGTTTTGCTTGATTTTAATATTTGCTTGTTTTCATATTATCATACTAAGAATGTATGTATATTTTAATTTGTACATTTGGGTCTATGTACTTAATTACCTAACACTTGATTTAGTTGAAGACATACAGGCAATTCGTGAATACCTCAGATATATGCATGGTTTTATAGCTCCCACACAGTTAGCAAGAGACTGATATTTTACCAAGTCTCTGTGTTCTTATAAAATTAGTTTTAGTTAAAATGATCGATGGTAAAATCAAATGAGAAAACAAAATAAAAACATTAGAATTAGTTGTGTAAGTAATATTCATGTCTGGGCCTCCTATCAAACTGAAAATGGGCAGTGATGCGCTACAGAATGTACAGTTACATTTAAACCATTTGCTGAACTTTGATTTTCTGATCACTACACTGACCCATGTGTATTTAGCTTCCCCCAAGAATTGACACTTACTTGCTTACTTGCTTACTCACTCACTCACTCACTCACTCACTTATTTAATTACTTGCTTGCTTATTTACTTACTGGCTTATTTACTTACTTACGTAGCTTCAGGGCTAAAGCAAGGGACAGTTGGTCAATGTTGGTAATTGATATAGGAGCTTAGTAGGAACTGTCTGAAGAAGTCCAGGCATATGTCCAGCGATTCCGTAAAATAAGAAGTCACTAACTGCTTCATGGAATCATCAAAACAAAAGATATTGATCCTCTCAAGTACTGGAAGTAACAGTGAAAAGTTTCCAACACTTGCAAATCTTTCCAATAAATACCTGGCGGCACCTGCCACCTGACAAACATGAAAGATGCAGACAAAATGGAAATACTTTTGAAATGTTTATGATGATTAAGTGCAACGAACATACTTGAATGTAGTGCGCTAATCAATGATTGGTTCATTACTAAGATTCAATTGATCACTGATTGTAGTCATAGAGGTAAAAAATAAATAAAAAAATTTTGGATTTACGAATGTATATTGATTATGTATATAAAAATATAGTCACGTTAATTTATCTATGCTTGAACCCTTCTCTTTTCCAAAATAATCATAATTAATCATAATTAATATGGTAAAAATAATCACAAATAATCGATTACTTGATTACTGTGTGCATTAATGTTAATCAATAGTGAATGAAATACTCAATTAACAATTGATTACTTTTTCAAGTAATCGACCCCATATCTGGTGTGATTATACCTTCACTATAATTATGATATGACACTTTCATTATGTCTTATTAGAATTCCATTATGCTAGAGCAAACAAAAGTTATATGTTATGGTTATGTAATGTTATTTAAAACAATCTTTATATGTATTGGTTATGTTATGACTTCTGACAATGACTTCAAAATATGTTTTGTCACTTTCCTTATATCTTTTCAGAATTTAATTATGTTATAACATACAGTCAAAACATATAGCCGTTACGTCATGATGTGTGACAAAAACTTCCAAACAATGGCTCCTATGGCTCCCAGGACCTCTGGATCTCAGACCTGGGCCAAGGTACAAATGTGTTCAGCTATAAAATCGAAACTATTCCATATGTTCATGAAACAGGAAGTAGTCATTACACCGCTTACCTTAAGCCACACCCTAATACCGTTGGGCATAAATTAGAACAAAATGTAGACCACTATGTAGTTCATGTTACATCCATAAAAAGATTTTGGTTTTTCTATTTTCGTTAAATCTATAAATATCAATTATAACTGTATATGCGTGTTTTAACCTAAAATCAGTAATTTATGAGCTAATCGTTTACGGAATGTAGCATCTCTTGAAAAAGACAACCCTACAAATCATAGAAAACCAAAAAAAAACGTTGGGTTCCGGGTTATACGAAGCGATTACCTTACAGTGTTTTTTTATGATTTTCTACACACTATTAATCCCAACGATCTAAGACACTTTAATAAATCCTGGCTTAATCACACATAAATGCATGTCATTATCACTCGCATTTTAAAACTGGAGGACTATATCAACATAAAACACTCACCTAGAACACCTTAATTATGCCAGCTTGACTTTGTCGTCTATGATTTTAATAAGTGAACGAAACACAAAATGCAATCAATAAATTCCTACGTATAAAAGGAAAGTCTATATATATAAATAGTGGTATTCCAGTGGTATGTATTGCGTATGACTAACCTGTTATTAGTTAAACAGTTTAATTAACTAAACTTAATATACTAGTATAAAAACATCTATGAATGACTTACCTCAACCGCAGGGGGTCGGCCAATAAAAGTATTGATGTATTTGGGCCTCTACAACAAAATGTCCCGTATCACTATTACTATATATACAAGGGATGGAACCATATGCCGATTTTCACAGTAGTCTGATCTCGTACACAAGAACACACCTTCGGCCCTATCACAAGTCTAGACATAAATCTCCAAGAGAAACACATCTTTGTCCCACTCTAATCACTATTGTCCTTGATATAGTATCGAAATTTAATTACAAACAAATAGACTGAGTCCGTTTAAGGTGTAGTTTCGAATTTGATACAGCCATTAGCCAAACGGAAACGTGAAACATCGTAGGTTACTCGTTAATTTCCGTTATGCCAATGAGGTGACACGTACTAAAATCGGAGTCACGTGATTCAGTATGGTAGATTGAAAAGCGAAAGTAGTGGCCGTTCGCTAATATTGGCATTGCCCGTTACACCTTAATGGACTTTGCGATTAATCTACACGGACTCAGTGTATTTGTGTCAGTTTAGCTACTGTGAGAATCGGCATCGTGAGTTCCATCCTTTGTACATTTATATTAATAGGCCGACCCCCTGTGACCTTAACCGGACCCCTGTTTCTTGGTGGCCTGGTGATATTTCCTGATATGACATCATGCAAATACACGATTGGTTAAACTTTCCAGGTTATGGAGGCACAGAACAGTTCCCGGCCTATAGTTTAAAAGTGGCCCATGTCAAATTATAGAATCAGAGGCAGGTATTAAATCTGCTGACATATTTGAAGACATAAATAGTTATTTGACCTTTTACCTTGAGTTTGACCTTGACCTCTACAATTTAAAATAGTCACGAGTAAGTATCTTAAAGAGAACTAATGTAAAGTGAAAATAAGATAGACTTGATGTAAATATGTATATACAGGAAAAAGTAGTGGCAGATAGTGTATATTTGGTATTTTTTCTCAATTTTGGCGGTCATCTTGGATTACCATGGCAACAAGTATCTGAGCCAAGCAGTGCTTATTACTTGAACAATATACATAGATGTAAATTTTGGTTAATAAATAATGTCGATATGTTTCATATAAGGAATGTAACAAAGATAAATATCTCGCCGAATGTCTAATATTTACAAAAAGTTACATTTGACCTTGAGTTTGACCTTGACCTCTATAACTGAAAATAATAATGATTACACATTATTAAAGAGAACTGATATGAAGGAAAAATAAAATAAATTTGGTATAAATCTGTACATACACGACAAAGTAGTGATAGAAAAATGTTTATTTGTTTTTTATGCTCCCGAAGGGTGGCATATTAAAATCGCACCGTCCGTTCGTCTGTCCGTCCGCCCGTCTGTCTGTCCGTTCATGCCCAGTAGACATTACGGGGTTAGGGTTTGAGTACAACTTAGCATTGTGAGGTTGTTTAAGTTCATTCCGTCATTATGGGGTTAAAATGGTATTGTGGGGTTAAATAATTATATTGTGGGGTTAAAAAAGATCAAAGA
>JAUMHA010396229.1:0-11520 GCA_032359765.1 Saxidomus gigantea
CGTACCATTTCTAATAAATGCATGTACTGCCTTGTATTTATGCTTTGTATTTTTCGTGTAGGATTTCTACACACAATAAATTTGTAATAAAAACGTTATCATCTGAACATCATCAAACACAACCTCCATCAAAATTTAGTCCAAAACACCCAAAACAGCTGCAGCTACCATATTAACTATAAAAATGCACCGCTTTTGTTAAGTGATAACCAACACATACACAAAATCGTAAATATCCAACAAGCAGACCAAATAATATTCACATGCACAAGTTTATTAACAACTAAGACAAAATACGCGCTTATACCTACGATAAAAGGGGCACTCCCTACATATAGCAAATTATATTCTCGAAACATAGATTATGTGTTCAATGAACGTAAATTGATAAATAAATACAATTTCAAAGAGGAACCTATAGCGAAAAATGCCTCGTTTTATCACAATTAATCAATATAGAGGCTTTCTGTAATAAATCGCATCCATCCATTAATTTTACAACAGCTCTACATAGATTTTTCAATGGTTTATGGTACTGCAGTATATTTTAAAGCGCTGATTTCATCGATAATGACTGGGAATGCATAGCTGAAACTTTTAGGTTGAGTTATAATACTTCCAAAGATTCTATTATTGATGTTTGGGAGGTTATAGGGTATGTTGAATGTGCCAATTGACCTACAGTGGTAAATTTTAAGAATTGAGCTACGCCTCTTACATAACATTGTATGAAGACACATACCTTTCTTACGGCCATTTTGAAGGGAACTTTAACTTAGTTCGAAATACCAGTCTTATGTATATCGCTGTAAATTTTCTAAAGACTTACATAATTATCTACTTTCAGATACAAGCTTACCTGCGTGTCAGTCCAGTTCATTTTGTCTCGATCAACATATAGGACTGAACGAACCATCAGTTTTTAATGCTAGTCAATTTAACAATAAAATACAGGTACAATGCCACTTCACAGACAATGATAGATTTTCTGTGCAGTCTACCAATCCAACCCAATCAAATGGACCTAGCTTGAACTGGCAAAGATTTAACAATAATGTGCCTGAACATTTAATGTATGCTGTAGATTTTAATGGAAATACAGATTTTCAAACAAATTTTGACCAGAATGCTGCTGGTACTGTCCTAAGCTCAAGGCAAACAGATGTTGGCGACTTCAGTCAATTTTGTGTCGCTAATATTACTGGAAAGAATTGTGCAGGATTGAATAATGATTTGGATAAAAGTGGAACTCTTCCAAACAAAGAAAATGAAAAGTATGATCATCAAGCAGAGGAAAGAGAATATTACAATCTTTTTATGCTGAAAGAGAAACAGAAAGACTGGGTGAAACAGAAAGACACAGTAAAGCAGAAAGAACAAAGTTGGAACAATGATACCACAAGTTTATCAAGGGCAAAACCTAAAGCCAAGAAAAATACGCCTAATGGACCAAATCAAAATAATAATAGGGTTTTATCTCAGAATGAAAGAAGTAGTTTTCTTGTACCAGTGAATGAGGCAGATACAACAAGGCCAGTGAAGAGTTCTGTACATTTGATTGAAGGAAAAGACAATTCATGTGTCACTGCAAATAGGGCAGATAATACAAGGAAGGTTGAAACTGTGGTAAACAATATCACCATAGAACATGCTCCTGATTACCATGCATTTTCAAGAGAATATTATCAGGAATACCTTAAGTTTGTAAATAAACAAAAGACAGAAAAGCTTAACGCTGATGTTGAAGCTTTTAAAGACACTGGTGTAGTAAGTAGTGAAAAGCCTGCTTCATCATTCATTAGATCAAGATCCGAAGTTGATGTTGATGATGGAATAAAACGTGTGAGTTTGACATACCAGTGTGAAGATTGTAAGAATACTTATGATAATATTAAGGAATTGAAGAAACATATACGTAAAACCCATACCAAAAACAAAAAGAGGTGTGAAACTGTTGAAAAAAGTCCGACAACTGAAGATACAAGTGTTTTAGATTTGATAAGAAGTAAAAAACTTGATGGTGTTGATATGGCTTGTGAAAATGATGAAAATGAAATAATGGAAACTGAGAATGAAAATGAAAATAGTGAATTACAGTCATATTTGTGCCCCTATTGTGGATATGATAGCCAAACATTGGCTGACTCCAGTGAACATCTGAAGAACCATGAAGATGAGGAGGAATCAGAAAGAGCTGAAAACGAATGTCACAAAGAAGAGCGTGAGTATCTGCAAATGAGTAAAGATCTCGATGAGAATAGGAAGAAGAGAGAAGAGGAAGATAATAGAGAAATGGTAGAAGAAAGGAAGCAAACTGAAAGGGCACTGCTGGCAAAGGCCGAAGTAAAGGTTAGTGTTTTAAGTTGATGGTTTGAAAAATGTTGTAAAGAAAAAGGTAATTTGATGTTGAAATGTAATTTATATAGAAGTCACCTTTTTAGCTCACCTGACCACGAAGCGGTCATGGTGAGCTTTTAGGATCGTTCAATGTCCGGCTTCTGTGCGTCTGTCTATTCACAATTAGATTGCTTATTACACTAGCATCTACATTTTTGAAACAATCCTAATAAAACTTGAACACAATGTATATGGCCACAAGACATTAGATGAGTTCCATTTTGGACTTGATTAGATCAGTTCTTCCTGAATTATGGCCCCTGATTTAACAAAAAATGCAAGATTTAACTATGTTTACACTCTAGGACCTTCATTTCTTAACTAATTCTACAAATATTTACAGAGCATGTGAATGACCATAAGATCTCGGATGAGTTCAATTAGGGGCTTGATCGGATTAGTTCTCCTGAGTTATGGCCCTTGATTTAACAAAAATGCAATATTTAACTATGTTAACACTCTAGAACTTTCATTTCTTCTTTTATCCTTATCATATTTACAGAGAATGTGTATGAACATAAAATCTCGGATGAGTTCAATTATGGGCTTGATCAGATAAGTTCTTCCAGAGTCATGGCCCTTGATCAAACAAAAATTGCAACATATAACTGTGTTTACACTCTAGCACCTTCAATTTTTATATTATCCTAATTATATTTACAGAGAATGTGAATGACCGTTAGATCTAGGAAGAGTTCAATTATGGGCTTGGTTCTTCCAGAGTTATGGCCCTTGATTAACAAAAATTGTTATATTTAACTCTTTATACTCTAGCACCTTCATTTCTTCTTAAATCCTAATCATATTTATAGAGAACGTGTATGATCAAAAGATCTCGGATGAGTTCAATTATGGGCTTGATCAAATTAGTTCTTCCAAAGTCAAACAAAAATTGCAATATTTAACCGTGTTTACACTCTAGCACCTTAATTTCTTCACTAATTCTTATCAGTGTTGATGAAACTTGGGAGGGATGTTCCTTGCCTGAAGCCCTTTCATAGTTGTTCAAATAAATCAATTCCATGCAGAACTCTGGTTGCCATGGCAACGGAAAGGAAAAACTTTAAAAATCTTCTTCTTAAGAACAGTAAGGCCTAGAGCGTAGATAATTGGCATGTGGCATTACCTAGTGGACGTCTACCAAGATTGTTCAAATTATGCCCCTGCAAAATTGACCCTACACAGGGGTCACTTGTTTTTACAAAGGCTTATAAAGGATAAACTTTAAAAATCTTCTCCGAAACCACAAGGCCTAGAGCTAAAGGATGTGGGGTAATCTACGAAGATTGTTAAAACCATAACCCACAGGTCAATATTGACCTCAACCAGTGGCATCTTGATTTTACATCTATATAGGTTTATATAGGAAAAACTTTTAAAATCTTTATCTCTGAAACCACAAAGCCTAGAGCTTAGTTATTTAACATGTGGGATTAACTAGTGGACCTCAACTAAGATTGTTAAAATTATGAACGCAAACTTTAAAAAAACTTCTTTACTGAAACCACAAGGCCTAGAGGTTAGATACTTAACATGTGGCATTGCCTAATAGACCTCTACTAAGAGTGTTCAAAATTATTACCCCCCATTACCCCCCAACCCCCCCACCCTCGGCTCAAATTTGACCCTGCCCGGGGGTCTCTTGATTTTACATAGGTTTATATAAGAAAAACTTATCAAATCTTTATCTCTGAAACCATAATGCCAACAGCTTAGATATTTGGCATGTATCATTGCCTAGTGGAGGTCTACCAAGAATGCTCAAATAATGTCCCCCAGGTCAAAATTGACCCTTTCTGCTATTGATGATCTTCTATTATAGCTAGTGGTAGCCAGGTGAGCGATATACATGATATAGGACCATCTTGGCCCTCTTGTTAAGTTTTGGGAAATGATACTGGACTGTGTAATAGTACTTAATACAAAACATTATTGTGTAAACATTAAAGCCCCAGTCGTATTGTATTTGAATATATATAAACTTGTGCTTTTCTAAAAAAATTGAAACAAATCTGCTACATAGAACTGAAGAGAGTGGAAGATCTTTGCTTGTTCAATTCCACAGAGTATATGATCTGATAAATAATATGTAGGGTGGGATAATTCCATATTTGTGATACAGTAGATAATTCACACCAATCAAAATCTGTTTTAATTTAAATGGAGAAAGGTTTAGAAGATATGACTGGATCATGCAGGGAGTATAATTTTAGACATTTGCATACATTGTTATGTTATCTGCCCAAAATGAAAATATTGCACATGTACATGTGTGGTTGCACTGCCAGAAATAAGCAAACATGTATCCCGGGATGATGTAATCGTAATCAGTAATCGTAATCAATTGTAATCAAATACATGTTGCCAAGTGATCCACAGTAATCAGTAATCTAAACCATTTTCATTATTTCATAAAACATACCACAAAAAGTGTGTTGTCTCAACCAGCCACCTAGTCCCCTGATCAACGTCATACTAAAGGGCTTGAACATTAAGTTAGTGTTATATTGCAATATTTCCTGTCAGCTCTGTATCTCCTTAGACTTTAGTGCATGGGCCAATTTCAATGGTTTCACAGGATTGTTACCCATGCAATGAGGGTGTGTCAGACACAACACTCTGCCACCTACTCCTGAGGTCAAGGTCACAAAGCTCAAATACTTTCACATCTAGTGTTGTATAGCAATATTTCCTGCCCCATACATGTATGTAGCTTGTACATGCATGGACTGTATCATGGAAACGGACATGGCATGGACTCAAATAATTATTACCTGTACAATAATAATGTGTCATAGACAGCACCAAGCCACAAACTCCTAAGATTGAAGTCATTGGTTTTTTTATAGCTATATCTATAATGTCTACATCCAGTTTCAATGAACAAAAATAATTAACTGTGACAGACACGTTCTCCTAGGCATTTCTATTGTATTACCTATGCTTGAAGTGTAGACAGGGTTCACTATTAATATTCTACCTTTACCACACCCTAAATGTGTACACCTTTCTTTATGGATTGCTTCAAACTGGTATGGGACTTAGTATTGCATGACAGTACCTCATAAACTTGTTATGGAAGGTTCATTGATAATGTAAAAATCAAAATTGATGTTTATAAATACAAAAAATATCGCTGTTCTGTAAATTTTCAGGGAGATGATGTGCCTTTTGTCCTGAAAAAACCCAGCTCTCAGTCTAAGCCGTATTTAAAGAAACTAGCATCTAGAAAAGACGTTGAACATACCACATTAGAAAAAAGCTCTGTACACAGTTCTTCCCCAACAGAGGAGCATAGAATTATGCCTAAGAGAAAGGCTGCCACTCAGGCAAAAAATAATTTGATGAATCCTAGTAAAGGTAAACAGAAGAGAGTTAGAGATATCAGAGACCTAAACAAGGAGGATGAAACTCTTATGGAAGTTTTTGGCATAATCCCAAGTAAAGTTTGTCTAAGTAGGGTTCAGGAATCTGGAAATGTTGATAGTCAAAAGGAAAAGAAATCTGTTGTAAACATTGTACATGATAAGGTTATACAGAATAAGGAAGTTGATGACAGTGAAAGAAGTCCTAGGAAGAGAAATAAAACCAGGAATGTGTGGAATAAAGTTATCAGTATGAGTAATTGTGAACAGGAAATAAAGGATGATGTTGGCAATGCTGATAGTAAAGTGTTAAGTGATGATTCAGATGTAGAAGTGATTGAACCTCCGAAGACTGTGATTGTACTTGATGATGACATTGATGAGTCAAGAAAAACACATGATAGCCCAAAAAAGACAGATAAAGAAATGCTGAAAGCTTTTGGTATAAAAGATGTTGCAGTAAAACTTGATAAGACAGAAAAGATGTGTGATAACATAACTTCAGATCGGGTAAAAAGTAGGAGTAAAAGTGACACAGAACTCTTGCAGGAGTTTGGCATAAAGGATCTCTCAGTAAGCCTGACTTGCGCTTCAACAAATTTAAGAAAAGCTAAACCAGGCCCTAAGTCAAAAACACAAATTGCTAAAATTCAGACTGCAGAAAGTAAATCAACAAGTAGTGTAAGCACTACAGATTTTGAAGAGATGTCCCCAGATGAAATTGAGAAAATGCTCTATGAGTGTGGTATGGGCATTTCTGTTCCTGTTTCCACAAAAGGCATTAAAGATGTTGAGAAACATGATCGAACTCCAAGCCCAGTTCCAAGCACCTCAAAGGGACACGGACATTTAAAAAGGAAAAGAACAGCTCGGAAATCCACCAAAGACTGTGCACTCTTTAAGAAATATAAATTGAAAGACTCCAAGGTTATCCTGAAGAGTTTGTCCAGGATTGATGTATCGCTTATAAGAAATCCTAATTCTCCCTTTGGTAAAAGTGACTGGCTGAAGCATAAATTTGATTCTGACACAGAAAGTGACTTTGAATTTGATATTCCAACTCCACCGTTATTGGAAGATTTTGTAGAAAGTCCTGCATTATCGAAAGTTGATGGGAAAGAACAGCTTGAGCAGTCAGGAAAATTTGGATCTCAAGGGAAGGGAGGAAGAAAGAGTCCAGTGAAACAAAAAGACTTGAAAATTATGGAAAAATTTGGAATTCTCAACTCTGTAGTTGTAATTGACAGTCCTAAGAAACGGGAAACTGTTAAGGCTTCTGAAACAGGCAAAAAGAAAACACTCTCTGACAATGAATTGAGAAAAAAGTTTGGTATACCAAGCACCATTGTTGTGATAGATTCACCAAGCAAAGCACACTGTAAACAGGAAACTAAAAAGAACCCAAATACTGTAGGAAAAACGACAGGTGTAATAAGCTTTGCTGAGTTCAGGTCAGCTTTAGATAGTGCTAGGAAAAATATTTTGAGTAGGCTAAAACATGAAGACTCGAGTCTGATAGAGGGACAGAACAGAGATATCAATAAAGAAAGCAATATATACAGAGATGCAGCACGGCAGACAAGAAGAAAGGCTCATGTTATTGAAGAGAAAACTGTTAAGTCACCCAAGAGACAAAAACTTGCAGGCAGAAATAAGGAAGATAAAAGATCTGACCTAAGAAGTGCAAATATAGACTGTGAAAGACTTAATGACAAAACGCATGCAAAAACTAAACCAGTTCCTATTAATAAAAGAATTCCATATTCAGGTAAATCTAGTGAGAAAAGGTTAAAAAAAATACTACCAAGTAGGCTGAAGACACTGTCAGTTAAACTTGACAGGTTGAAACTAAATGAAGCATTGAAAACATATAAAGCTAAGGCAGTGTCAAGAGCAATAGAAGTTAGACATAAGAAAAACAGAAATCTTAAAGATATAGATGAACAAATAAAATTAGACAATACAAACTCTTCTTCATCAGGTCAAAGCAGATTAAGACATAAGGGCTCTAATGTTCCATTAGAAAATTCAGTGAAAAGAAAGGGCCAGAGTGTCCAGGAAAAACAAAATGAAAATGCAGATGGGGTAAAGCATAATCAGGTGGTAAAAACAGCTCGATACAGGCGTTCTGTTGGAGGTAAAGAACAGCGTTTCAAAGGTGCTGAAAATTCAAACTTCAAACTTCAAAAAATGGCCCAAAAATTACCCCTTGTTAAAGTAAATGTTCCTTGTTTATCCAGTGATGAAATTCTAAGACTGTCGCAAAACATTCATCCAGTTAAAGGAAACAGTTGCTCATTAGAGGATTTGGATGTCAAAAAAATATCAGAGGAAGTGATTAGTCAGATTATTGACAAGATTTGTTGTCCTGAAGAATTAACAGCAGAAATAGATGAGCAGCTGAATGAAGATGTGGCAGATAATTGTAGTCATTCTTGTAACATTAAACGTGTTAAAGAACCATGTACAGAGGCTGCTCAAATGAAGTCTATTGAACGAGATGTTACAATTGAAGCAAAAGACGGTGATAACAATTATGCTGTTACTGAAAAGAGAACAGTTCCATCTTATTCCGCAGAAAAGGATAAAAAGGAAGTATCTAAAAGGGTGAGGGAGAAGGGAAATGAAAAGGGAAAAACCATGTGTGAAGCATTTCCTTTAGAGGACTCTGAATCAGACTTGTCTCTCATATCAGTAATGTCAGAAAATAAAGAAACTGAATATGAAAATTTTGCTTCAAAAAATCTGAAAGGAAATATTTCTCCTGTAGATAGTGGCATTGATGATAGAAATGATTATGTAATTAAAGAAAGTGGCAGGGTATGCCTTATTGATATAGATAGTATCCCAATTGGTAGCAGCAAGTTTTATGATGAAGATGAGAAAGAGAATTCTTTTGATGAAGTTGATGGTGATATTAAGGATGGAAAGGAGGGCTCATCAGAAAAAATTATTGAGAAAAATGCAGCTGTCCAAGATAATGGAGAAAAGAGTGAAAAGAAATCAGTTAAAAGTATGAAGGAAGTGGGCCATTGTAAAATGAATACTGAACAAGAAATTGTAATTTCAACAGATAACATTGTAAATGCTTTAATAGAAAGCAGTGATATGATTGCACATACGTCTTGCAGCAATGATGACAAAATTGATAATAAACGAGAATCAGGTGACCAAAGAAGATCATTAAATGCACTAGAGCTTGATTCTTTCAATGATGATAATGAAAATCATGGTGTTAGTAAAAAATCTGAAAACAAAAGTGAGGAAGAAAATAGCTTGTTAGATAATGAGTTACCGGAAGAACTGAAACATGCTTTGAATAAAACTGAGGTGTCGGGAAGTCTAGAATTCGATGTTGATAATACTAAAAACAATGAAGGTGAAGATGTTAAAGGAATGCGGATATTAAGCTCTATAATTGATAGCGAGTCAGGTTCGGTTATTGGTGATGTATATACTTTAGATGAAGCTGCCAAAAGTATAAGAAGAGAGACAAGTGACAAGGAAAAAGACACAATTGATGTGCAGAAAGAACATCTTACGAATGCCAACCAGCCAGAGTTGGCTCTGTCAAATAGAGAAACTGTTATGGAACATTGAATGAGATGAGAATCTAAAACTCGTAGGCTAGTAATCATAACTAAGTTTTGCATTTGGATAAAGATTGCTACCACCTTATGTGTTGGTGTGAGATAGTAATGTGATAGGTCATTTTGTCTTCTGTGCATCATTTTTTTGAGTGTGTTGACAGTTCTGTGTTTTCAAATGGACTTTCACTTGCTTACACAGAGAAACTGGTGTTAAGTGCTATTGTTTATGATATTAAAGTGTATTCAGTTTGTGATATACAAATGTACAATGTTCCTGTATGTTGTTCTATGATATTTTTCACCAAGTGAAATGAAGTCTTGAAGTGCAGTATTTTGTATTGAACTCTTTACTTACTAGTCTTAACCATGTGTGTTGCTGTCAGTGTTGCTGTCAGTGTTGTAGTCATGATATTGAGCTAAGTGTGAAGCTTTGAAATTTATGCAGACTATTTGGTTACCTATGCTGTTGTTAGTTAATTGAAGGTAGCTGAACAATTGATATCATTTAGACTATTAGAGATATACATCTTTGGTATGAAAATGTACACAAATCTGTCGCATCTTGTGACTTTTACAATAGTGCCATGATCTTTTTTTGAAAATCAAAAAAAAAGTTAAGTTGACAAAATATTTTGATATTAATGTGCCAAGTTGTTATCAGCAACATAATCTCCAATACTCAGTTTCATTTGTTTAATCAGTATTTAGATGAAACAAGAGACAGTTCAAAATTGGACATGTGTCATGGTCAGGTAGTTTTTGATGTAAAAAAGTGCCAAAATCACACCACCTTGTTTAAAAAGGACCATTGATATTTTTTAAATAAAAATTTATCATTGAAAATCTGTTTCACACCCACGTACTTATGAATCAAATTATAAAGAAGACATAATATACATGAGTCAGTCTCTAGGCAAAGCAGGGGTTAGTTTTTGCGACACATTGACGAAGAATCAACCTTTATGTCTGATGCAACCTAATGTGGATTTACACTGATTCTCTGTATTGACATGATTGAGACAAGCCCGAGCTGAATGTGTATAATAGATTAAAGACTCATAAGGTAGATCTATATTTACAGCAAGGGGCAAAATGATTGCTTCACTCAGCATTGTTAACATGATCATTCGAAATGAGGTTGTTCCTCCATAGATTTAGACAATACCACTTGGGACTCTGGAATCAGTGTTGTTTACAGTACTTTTAAAAGTGTTGATTCACTTACTGGATAGCAAATAGTGCAGATTATGATCAAATTGCATGTATTTGCAGGCTGATCATGATGTACACTTCTTGCAGATGCAGAATCACTTGCCAGCAGTAGGGTAAAAGTTAATTTCTCTTTGATAAAGTTTGTCCTGGCATGAATACATGTGCAGTACTCTACATGTTGTCTTTTGGTTGCACTCTTCATTTATTAGTTATTTATGCCATTGTGGTGCTAATTATATGTTAGATGTCTTTCTTACTATATTTATGATTTATTTTCAGTTATTTTGCCAAATCAGTTAGGGGCATTTCAATAA
This sequence comes from Saxidomus gigantea, assembly GCA_032359765.1. Taxonomy (NCBI): domain Eukaryota; kingdom Metazoa; phylum Mollusca; class Bivalvia; order Venerida; family Veneridae; genus Saxidomus; species Saxidomus gigantea. Next base: position 10,879 of record JAUMHA010396229.1, read on the forward strand.
GGGTATAAATAATTAAATATTACATAATTATACTGCTTTCTTTGCTCATCTTGTTATTGGAGATTTTTATGTCATTGATTAAGTGTTCACAATGTAATAGTTGTAACTATTAGTTTTCAAAACTGCCATTAAAGCATAGTTTTTGTTAGATATTCTCCCTATGCAGAGTGACTGCAGAGTATAAATTAGCTTAATTATACTCCCAGAACGAAGTTTAGGCGGGTATATAGGAGTCACCCGGTGGTTGGTCGGGAGGGCGGGCGGTCTGTTGCATTTTCCTTGTCCGGAGCATAACTTAAAAACTACTAGTTGGAATTCAATGCAATTTCATACAATGGTCAAGCACATTGAGAAGAAGTGCAGTGCACAGGAACCATAACTTTATCTTGACTAATTACAGAGTAATTGCCCTTTGTTACTTTTCCTTGTCCGGAGCATAGCTTGAAAACTACTGGTAGGAATTCAGTGCAACTTCATACAATGGTCTATCACAATGAGAGGAAGTGCAGTGTACAAGAACCATAACTCTATCTTGAGTGATTACATAGTTATTGCCCTTTGTTATTTTTCCTTGACTGGAGCATAACTTGAAAATTACTGGTTGGAATTCAACACAACTTCATACAATGGTCAAGTACATTG
>JAUMHA010396262.1:0-11518 GCA_032359765.1 Saxidomus gigantea
TTTTTTTCTGTCAGGCCGTATTTGATGGTTGAATATAGGCTGTATTTTTGGCAAAATAATTATAGATATATAATAAAGTATAAAATAATCTCTTATAAAATAAGATCTCGATATGAACACACTTTTAAAGAATCAAAGGACTGAAAGTACTGGAGGATCGATTGTCTCTGAACAAAACAGACTGTAAATACCAGGACAACCCTAACAAGATTAAAGTTATAAACTTGAGACACAACTGTCCACATATTTTGACCTTTAACCATATGTGTAAACTTGTACTTTTGAGATAGGAACCCATGTGCTTGTTTTTTGCATTCAGTGACTATGTTCAACTACCCTATGAAATATCATAGCTGTAGCTTAAGTGATAATTAAGAAGTGTATTTTAACAAATCTGAACTAAAATTCAAAGTTTGCACAACTTTTAATGCCATTCAAAAGTTATGGGATTTGCACAAAGAGTTGATTGTGTTGTGCCAAAATATTGATTCGGATTTAACGTCGCACTCAACAGCTAAGGTCAACTTCTAAGTTTCATGGAGGCGGAATACCCCAAGACTCCAAGCATTATTTCAGTCACGGGCGGGCACCTGGGTAGAATCTCGATAGCATCCAGACATAAAATAATCCGACCTAAGTAGGGCACGAACCTACAGCGGTGTGGGGCAAGTGATCATCAGTCGGTGACCTTAACCACTCTGCCACATAGGCCCTTGTATTTTGCCAAACAATTGTAGAGTAGTGAAATTTAAGAACGTTTAACCAGATTTAAAACGACACTGCCGACTGAGGTCAAGCAGGTTATAAAAATTGCTCTTCTGTTTTTCACAGAAGAGCTAAAAATGGATAAATCGATTCAATATTTACCGATTGTAGAACAAGTACTTGCAGCTTACATTAACTACCCCGATGAGTGCCTCCTGGGGCTCTGACAAATACTCGCTCCAAACAAACGGGTTTTGAAGAACGCAGTACAAAAGCCGCTACCAGGATGAGAACCCATGACCTCCTGGTTAGCAGTCCGACGCTCTGCCTCTACGCCACAGCGCCTCTAGAAAACGGGAATCAATAACAGAGTAAAAAGGTGGAGGCAGTCGAATACCTGCATTAGGTAACGGACGGGATCATATCCGAACGGAAGGAAACCTGTATCGTTGCAGCCCTAGTTACTCTAAATTTTACTCAAATCGATACACGTCAGACAGGAACAGAACATTCAGTTACTAAATGTAGTCGATATCGGTCTTAATTTGATATACAGTGCCACATATTTCTAGAAGAACCTTACTTGTTACGGTTCTAGTTTCGGACACTTTTAGCACATATTTTGCTATAACTCGCAAACTAGTTACTTAATCTTTATGAAATTTCACCTTTACCAACTTCGGTTCCTCATGTTTTGATTACTTCTAAAAATAGTTTTAGCTCACAAATGAGGCCGGACAATTAGGACACCAAGGGAGGTAAATTTTATAATGGAGAGTACCCTAATTTCGAACAGAGTTATCTGCTTGTTTTTTCTCCTCTTCATCCCTTGTTTTTTATTCTAGACTAAAAAAGGAAAACATCAAATATTCTGTAATTTGACGACATAAAATAAATTTTCACTCCGGGTTCAACTGCTTCTAAAAGCTAAATACTGTGATGTCAATGTTGATTGGAAGAACGAAAAAGATAAACAGTACCTTTCAAACTCGCAGTAAAGCCGCAACAATAAGTAGCAAAATATCGGACCTGGTTGAAAATAATTCTTATCCTAAATTATAGGCAAAAACTGATCAGTGAGCAAGATCAAGGAAGACACAGAATAAATGATATAACTGAACGTGGAATCTGTGATACAAAGCCTACAAACAAAACTGACATGTAAGTATTTTGGAAATTAGTTATGGTTGATGTGGAGGTATGGCCCCAAAAGAACTCAAGGAAACCAGTTCCGGTTAAACAAGCAAAACCTGACTCGACTACTGACTGACCTGCAGTATCGAAACTTAAATCTAGGCCCTACTGTTATCGAATAATAAGTATACAGTATGTCGTTAACATTTAAAATTGGTTTAAAAGCTGAAAAGGTTAGGGAAACAGTAGAAAAAGTTATAAAAAATGGGTTTGTAAGTGATTCGAACTCATACGTAAAGGTACGCTAAAGCAGTTACAGGAGCAGACGCCTTTTCCGATTACACCAGGGATTACGATAACGATAAAAGGGTACAAATACATTCAATATAATATTGTATAGGCAATCGAAGATTATTCAGTTGAGTGTGCTTCGTTACTTTTTCCATTTTTCTCAGCGAGGATGGCACCTGAAACTTGAAATGCGCTTTTCTCTATTTGTCTCTGTCCAAGTGATTCGTTCGTGCATTAATAGTGTTTACAATAAATTACAAAAAGAACAACAACAAAATACTATTATGCTATTCCGAAATGTTTTGAAATTATTTATTACTATTTAATTTTGAAAACAAAATACAGTATAATGCCTAACAATTCCTCTTTATTCACTGAATATATGGAACTACTTGTTTGTAAACGACACTACCTTCGTTCGTTCCGCCGTAAGGAATTTTTACTCTGTTAACATTGAATCGATTGTGAGACATTGTGAGACAATCGATCCAAAAAGGTACATTTTGTATTATATAACTACAAAATGTACATATTTTATTTACAGATTCATTTTCATAGTTTAATATTGACAAACATGAATATATATGTTTGATCCTAGCTAAATTTGATCCGTATGTCTACATACATGTATCCTGGTACTAAACACTACATTATCAAATAATGGTGATGACGATATCATTCGACAGTGACATTTTATCTATTAAATGCAGACGTAACAATCAAGTTTTACCATATTATATTGTCTTAAGGCAATAATTGGGAGAAGTCTGATCTGTCAAGCAGATCGGATTTGAGATTGAGATCAAACAGCTTTCGCGGTCACACAAGATGTAACAAATAATATCACGTGATCAATGCCGGCTATACATTTGTTTTCAAACAACTATGTGAAAATTTATTATCTATAGCAAAAAACTGTTCAATGGGGAAGTTGGACATATAGATAGGAATTACAATTAATGAAGATAACTTGTATATATCGAGTATTTCGGATGTATTTTAGGGGTACTTGCTCCGAAAAAAGTCTAAACAAAGAGAGCAAAATATTTTATACAAAAATCGACCGATAGTCAATCAATAGTCTTAACTGGATTTTTGCCTAAATCTTTTGTATTACGATATCGACAGAAAGCAAAAAAGTTCGATTCCATTCTCCCAGCCGATATTACATGTTTTACCCTAACATTTTTATAGGTTTCTACCTAGTTTACATAGTTTCTACCTTTTTGAAAAGGCAACTTTAAATACTGGTTCCAGTGACGTTTCTTCTAAAAACTCTGACGTAACGACTCCGAAGAGTTGTGTGTTAAAACTTATCTCCAGCAGGGATATTACAAAAACATGTAGTCTAATAACGCTTGTTTCCAAATGAACAGAAAAATCTTACAAATAAGAACTTGAGATATAATTACATTTTACATAGATTTTAATTTTAATTAAACTTACAGATTTTAGAATAGCGACCTAAGCATTCTAGTACTCTTGATACTAAGGCCTGGAATTTGTTTGTGTGTAGCATATTTTACCCTAGATTCGGACATTCTAGAGTTACTTTCATTGAAGTTGGATTTCTTTCAATGTTTTACATAATTTTATATTTATTAAATGTGCCCTCCTCTAGAGTAAAGTACATTTACTAGGTAACTATACAATTTATACAGACTTAAGAATAAACTATGGATTTGCGATGCATATGCTTGTGTGTGCCTATTTTAAGATGTTTTTGTGTTATAACCATTTTATTTAAATTGTTATGGTTTGATATTGAATATATATGAAGTGTTATGTCCCTTGGACTTTGAAAAAGATCCGTTTTTATAGCAAGGCTATGTTCACTATCACGTTCACTAACAGTCTAACGAGTGAAGTGATAGTCTCATTTCTCCTCAGGTAGTACAACATGACATCATTCATTATGTGACTTTTGTGTCACAATTAACATTTTAACATTTAAGTGTAGTAAAAACACAGCTCTCGTCAACTTTTCATTAAAACTGAGGCTCTTACTATACTTTGACGACAACAACACGGCGAGTTTTCTATTTTGGTATCTTCTCCGTTACAAGCATATAATACACCGAAAAAGCAACGTGTGATTAAGTAGAACTTATCAACAAAATTAATCTTATTTCTGTAAAACGTTGTCCATTCTAAATGATAAAATGATGATTGTCTTTCTTTGAAATTGCAAACAAATTCATTTAAGCTATAAATGAAAAGTAATTCCTACCTCACATTCTAGTTGTCCAAACTTCTTCTGCTTCAGGTTTAACATTATTGAAAGATTATTTCTCTGTTCAATGATAAATGTGCTTGCAGCATATACGTTGCTTGGTTGGAGACTATTTCCCAATCCCTTTGAAACCAGTACTTTGTTACTATATCCAGGCAAAGTTAAAAATAACTGAATAACTAATATCAACGCAATTACAACAGTCGATCCCGTAACAACATTTGATTTTGTCCGCATTTTCTCACTTACGTCTGTTAGGTTCTTACTCCTTATTGTACACACCGAACATATATGTTATGCAATCAAATAACATTAAGAGGACCCGACATTTATGTTAATATATTCTTCCGTGGATGCATGTACTGCATACACTACACTTTTTGATTGTGTAAACTGTAAGTATAGATATCTAAGTGACCATAACGAACAAATATCCGGAACAATGAATGCACATTAAAAAAGGAAGCTGGCCTTTAAAAGAGATTTTACACAAAGTGTTCAAATAGTGTAAAAGATAATATCATTCAAAAGCTAGTGATGATTTCTGTAAATCAAATACTTATTTTATTTCCTTAAACACGATAATAATTTATTTCTTATTTCATTACAGTGTCAGCTTGGACTGGCAGTTACATTGTATCATATATATTTTATTCACTTAAGCGGTATTATCAATTAAAGATAAAAGGCTGTCGCATGTATTTGACTTATAACCAATATGCTTCAAGTTTTCGCAAAATCGAGCTAAGTTAAATTTAGTATAAACTAAGTAGTTAAGTTGATTATCTTAAGATAATGGACATGTAATAAATATCACTTGTCTCTATTTGATTGTTGTTTTAAAAGAATGCGTTACAACTGTTGTGATTTTCAATCGCAGGTTAATGGAAAATAAAACTTTTTTCTCGTGAAATAAAAGAATGCATGGTAAAGTATAACAAGAAGACAACAACACAGTGGCGCTCACGTTTTTGTTCCGTTTCAGAGAAACGCAAGCAGCACGCGTTTCATGCCTGTTTCTAAACGGGGCTGTTTTCCCGCTCGCCCCGTGTAATCGGTAATCAGTGCGCATGTGCGAAACACTAAAAACGGCTAATTCCTGTACACATGAGTGAAAAGCGAGTTCCGGCGGTGTTTGCCGATTTTTTACTGGGTAGCGAATACGCATGCGTAGGTATTAATCGCTTTCAAAATGTTGTTGACCTAAACAGAGACCTATTAAATCACTTAAATATAGATGTTGTTTTAAATAATCTGGTCAGATCAAGTTTTATTTTACTTCCTATTTTTAAAAACAAAGTATAACTATTACATTACCACCAGCGTGTTACTTCGTTACTTCCGCGTTTTCAGCATAATATTAAGTAAAAAACGGGTATAGTCCCAAAAGTTAGGGAGTGGGGGAGAAGTAAGGCCTGGTGATATGCAGAACATTCAGCACCTCCACTGTCACTTTAATGTAAATATGGAACAATAAATAACCAGTAAATCTATATTTAATAAAATTAAAACCTGCTCGATCATATGTTTTAAGTAATCAAAGTAAGTCTAACCTTCATTGCCATGCTTCTTGGTCATTTTACTTTAATACATACTAAATTTACTCAATTTATATACTTTTGATTACAACTTTATCGCTCTCAAAATCATTACAGATGGAATCAACCTCGAATAGAGACGGGCGATTTTGAAGATGACTGTTTAAAACTTAGGCACAACACAAATTAGTGATGTCCCCTGGTAACAGCATGTAAACAAATGTGATCTTGATAATTTTCTATTTTCTACAAATAAAGGGACATTGTCAGTTTTTGTGTGTGATGAACGGATACTATATGGGATAACGCTTAAAATAGTAGGTGAACATTATGAATTAAATTTGCCGTTTATCAGTTTAACTTTTTAAACCGTATAGACATGTAGATGAGCCATGAGATGCTTCATGATATCAAACTATGAATTGTAGAAGTGACCAGTTGTTGACATAACGGTACAACGGTTGTGTGATTGTATCGGAGTATATATAAAGGGGTTGCAGTGGTATATTATAAATACATGTGAAGCGCTCAACTAATTCAACTGTGACAGCGGTTAGTGATTTTTAATCTACACTTAAACATCAGAAAACGAAAACATTGAAAAACAAAAGAAAAAGAAGAAAAAGAAAAAAACACAAATCCAAGAAAGTGAAAACAATGGCCGAAAATGTGTTTGTTGAAAGCGGCATCAAAAGCAAACTACAAGAAATTAACTAAAAACTAAGTAATATTTTAACAAAACAGGATCGCAGCTTTATACGCGACATTGTAAAAGAAACAGTTGCAGTAATACAGGAACAACTGTTGGGTTCTGTCATTATACGAATAGAAATTCTAGAAGGCGAAGTTCACGACAAAGCTGTACAACATAAACAGTTGCAAAAAGATATTAAAGAACAACACAAATCAAATGAGTCTTTAAAAATCGACAATCAAGCCCTGAAGAATGCTATCAAACGGAACTCTGAACATGTCAATGAAAATTCAAACGACCTAGAGCAATACAGACTTCGCAATAACGTTCGTATATCCTAAATTGATGGCGATGATAAGAGGCAGTCGTCAATCGCAACAACGAACTCTGTCGTCAACAAGATGACCAAAAAGGTCAGTATCGCTCTACTGGTTTGTCTGACTGGATTGTTCTGAGTAAGTTTTGTGAAAATATTTTGCAATGTTACCAAGGAAAAGCTAACAGAGTTCACTGTGACCTTGACCAACTGACCCCAAAGAAGACTCCGCGTGATGTAGATCTTAAGATACTGAGTGGAAAAGATTTTCAAAGTTCGGGTCACTGTGACCTTGGACTTTGACCTACTGACCGCAAAAACGATACGGATCATGTACTCAGTAAGACCAATCATCCTATAAAGTTTGAAGACTGTGAGTCAAATAAATCTCAGAGGAAAATATTGTCAAAGTTCGCGTCACTGTGACCTTTACCTTTGACCCACTAACCCAACACGCTATATGGATCAACTACATGTTGCAGGAAACCTTCTGAGCAAGTTCGATGAAAGTTGAAAGAAAACTGTGCCTTGTGGTGCGTTTTCAAGGAAAATCTAACCGAGGTCACTGTGACCTTGACCTTTGACCTACTGATCCAAAAATTAATACATGATAAAGGAAACCTTCTGAGCAAGTTTGATTAAAGTTAAAAGAAAACTGTGACCCGTAGAGCGTTATCAAGGAAAATCTCACGGAGGTCAATGTGACCTTGACCTTTGACACACTGACTCTGAAAACAACAGGGATCATTCACTAAGTGCAGGAAACCTTCTGAGCAAGTTTGATGAAAGTTGAATGAAAATTGTAACCTGTAGAGTGTTATCAATGAATTGCTATCGGAGGTCATTGTGACTTTGACCTTTGACTCACTGCCCCCCAAAAACAATAGGGAAAATCTACATGTTGCAGGGATCCTTTTCACCAAGTATCATTAAAGTCAAATGAATATTGCGACCTGTACAGCGTTATCAAAGAAAAGTTTACGGACAGACGGACAACGGACAAACCAATATGGCGTAAGCTCCGCTGGATTTCGTCCAGTAGAGCTAAAAAACTAAATTAACACTTGACTTTGAACTTAACGAGTAGTATGGTATATATTCAGACCGTGACGGAAAATACAAGGCTGACAAGTAAATGCCTATTCTACTTAAATTTGTTCACAGGCAAAGCGAAATAAATGTTATGAAATCAGCAATACAGGTACTTGAATTTACATTAACGAGGACTTAACACATATTAATCAAGACGTACTGGTAGCAATGAGGCGCAATGCAAAGGATAACATTTATCACCTGTTGGTCATTCGAAAGAAAATTATATGCTAGATTTATCGGGGGTGACAAGAAATAGCATACAGAGGTTGTGTCATACAAGGGCTATGACTATTGGTTGACATACAGAGCTACCGCGGAGCCATACGAGGACAATACACCCATGGAACATTAAACAAAAATGAATCTTATTTCTGCTAGTGGTGTGTGACTGTACACAAGAAAGTTACTAGTTACTTTCTGCATTCTTGCCAATATCTGTATTTGGAAAATGCTGTAAATAGATTTTGCTTAAACAAAAATACTGATAGAGTATAAAGTTAAAACTATCATTGGAATTTCAATATACATGTAAATTTTTAACTATTTGATTATGTCACTATATTTCTCGTTTCTGTCAGTCAATCATTACGTTTCACCCTTCACGATATACAGATAAAGGACGACATAAAACAACAGTATATATACATAATAAATACAATTTGAGCTACAATTGTCAGACTACCCTAGCATCTTCTGTTTTATACGTTGTTATTTTTTTTTAATCAGATAGTTAACAATACTGATTAATTATGTCATAGTCACAAATGAGTTTGAGCTGTAAATCAAGAAAATCAGCCCAAAATAGATTTAAATTTATTAAGTGTATAACATTTTTATATATAATATAAATCTTATACGCCATGACAACTAAAGGTCGTCTAACTTGAATTATAGATATAATAAATCAACAAGATTTACAAACCTTGTCATTCAATATATAAGCTGCTATCTTATTTAACATTTTGAACGCTGTATCGCCAAAAAACACCTTTGTCACTTTAAATACACATTATTGTTTTTATTGTTTGCTCCTGTTTAATGCGTTTAGTACATGATTATAATATTAGTTAAGCCTTGTCACGTATGTAGTTTTAAATAACATTACGGATAAATATATTTTTGTAGTGTATGTCCATCTGTCACGCCTCAACTTATTTTGCGACAATGCTGTCTTATATTCTGACGACCAAATATTTTATCGACATTCAAGTAAACGTTTGTGTATAAGAAAAATATAATACATACAACTCTTTTGAAAGATCCTCATGCAAATGTCATTCATCTCTTTACACATGTGTTCGTCTGTAAACAGACAGTTTAATGTTGTATGAAAAGGATGTGTTCAACAACAGGTACTCTTTAATACAGACCTTTTGTCTTCTGACTAAATACAACTAAGTCAAATATCGTTCTTCTGTATAATCACTATATATTATCTTTTTATAATTATGCCTTTTCTATCACTGCTCCAGCACAAAATATTTTCCTATATATCATTAATATTTTTGATATTAATGAGAATTAGATACACGAGACATTCAGTTCGGGATTTAAATTTAGTAATGTGTAGTATTAAACTAACCACTAACTCCACTTTATATTTCGTTTCGATAGGATGTGTCAAATGTCTAATTATGTTTTACATTGTATAAACTTGTGTGTTGGAATCATGTTTGTATGAAATATGTTCGTTGATATACTTTTCAATGATAATGTGTTACATTTTTGTTATGGGATACATGGATATATTAAGCATTTGTGATTTTAGGGGAAAAAAAGAAGTAAAGCAAATGATTCAAACATGGTTAACACATTTTTCTGTTTCATATGACTTATAAATTATGTACGTTTAATGCAAAGGGACTCGGCGATTTAAAAAAAAAAGAAAAACAAATATTTGGGTGGCTAAACAACTATTCGGTCTGTCTGTTACAAGAAATTCATTATAAAAGTATTTTGGAAGCAAACTGGCAATATGACTAGGACGAACAGTAAAGGTGGTGGGATCCTTTTAGAAAAAAGTGTAGAAACTTCAGCTTACATTGATTTAGTTGTAGGGAGATTACAGTACTTAAAAATTAGGATGGAAGGAAAGACAATTTCAATGATAAATGTGTATGCGCCAAACGACGACGATGTTATTTTTTTCACTAGTATTGAAACATTTATAGCTGATCCTGATGATGAAACGTTTATCGTTGGCTGCGATTTTAATGGGGTACTAAACGTAAATAAAGATAAGAAAAATGGCCGTTTAGATACAAATAAAAGGTCTAGAGAACAACTTCAAAGTTTGATTGAAAATCATGAGTTAAATGGCATTTGGCGAATCAAAAACTCAGAGAAAAGGCAATATACGTGGCATTCAAATAATAAGAGTGAAATATCTAGTTGACTATAATTGTTTCTTATCTCCAAAAACATTGTAAATAATACTTTAGATTGTGAAATTACAACGGGTTTGCGCTCAGATCTATCAATAGTCTGTATGAATGTAGATTTTAAACAATTTCATAGAGGCCCTGGTATTTTTAAACTAAATAACTCAGTTTTATTAGACAAATAATTTCAACAGGAAATACGACACAATATCAAAGTCATTGCAGAATGCAATGCGGATGCAGATCAACTGGTCCTTTTAGAACTGATAAAAGGCCCCATTATAAATGTAACTATTCGTTATTGCGCAAATAAAAAGAAAAATGGTATGAAAGAAGAAAATGATTTGATTAAATATATTGATGAACTAGAACTAGAAATTTCGAATGTTCCTCTAATGATGTATCAGTTGAAAATTCAAGAGAAGCAAAATTAAAGCTAGAACAAATAATAGATACAAGAAGTAATGGAATATATGTACGCTTAAGAGTCAAACATATTGAAGATTTTGAAAAATTAAATATCTCTCCAATTTAGAAAAGATATATAGTGAAATGAAAACTGTTTTAAGATTAATCGTTAATAAAAAAGATATTATAGATTCTAACGATATCTTAAAGGAAACCAAAAGAATATCAAAAATTTATAAAAATATTAAAATAATTTCAGACGATAGTGACTTCTTCCCAAATGATTCAACAGTTCCAGAGTTAAATAACGAAGAAACAAACACTTGTTAGGGAATTTTAAATAATCACGAGTGTGCAGATGCGTTAATAGATTATGCAAAATAATAAAAGACCGGGTTCCGACGGTATTACTGCAGACTTCTATAAGATATTTTGGCAAGATTTAAATCAATACTATTTAAGGGCAATTAATTATGCATATGAAACAGGTGATCTTTCACAATTACAAAAACAAGGAATAATTAAATCAATACTTAAAAAAAAAAGATTTATGCAACCTGAACAATTTGCGACCAATTACACTGTTCAACATTGACTATAAAATTTCTACAAAAGCAGTCGCAAATATAATCAAAAAGGTTTTGCCAAAAAATATACATCATTCGTAAACAGGGTTTATGAAAACTCGTTATATAGGTGAAAATATAAGGTTAATTAATGACA
>JAUMHA010396273.1:0-11518 GCA_032359765.1 Saxidomus gigantea
TAACGTGCGTACATCGTGCGTTCATCGTGCGTGTATCGTGCGCTCCGTGTGACAACTGTTACGTTCCGACTACTGTAACCGAAAGTTTTCACAGTCATTTGAAAGATGAATTGCGAATAAGATTTAATAGTAATAACGTAGATTTGCTTTATTTCGGTGACTAGTGATGTGAGGATCTGGGAAAGGAAAGGGCTTTACAGTTTAATCACGATTAACAGGGCATTATTTATGATGCAGATGAAATAACCTGGTTCATCGCAAAAATACATAATATATACTTAAACTTAACAACTTGTGAACAGGATTTTTTAACTTCAACGTGTTCTTGCACGATGCCAGTACATTTCACTCCAATATACTAGATTGATACAAAAGAAAGTTTGAAGCTTGACAATATCTCTAATCATTTTCTCTGTTTTTACATGTTACAATTTAAGGTCTCATTTTGACCTTACAGACACCTTACTTTGGAAAACCAGCAGACAAACCTCTTTCAGTATGAGATTCCGAAAATAGAGCTACCTGCTTCAAGCTAATAAATGACAAGAATATGAAATATTTCATTCATGGCAATGTGTCTTTTGTTTACTGAAAACTTGAACATTATCTTATTTTCATGGTATAGTTGATAATCATTACTGGCAAACTTAACAAAGAAGCAATTACATTAGATTTTAAAAATTGACCTACCTGAACAAGTTAAGGCTTATCCAATCAGATTCGAACAAGTGCTAGATATGAAATCCATACACGTTATAAAGTAATAGGTTTGTTGACGCAATGGCATCTGGAAACACGCTTATTTTGTGGAAATTTAACTTGACAACCCGGTGACATGCTTTGACATGTGGTAAAAGTTTGAAACAAAGTTATTTATGGTGGTTTTACCTATCGATTATAAGCAGGTGAGGCACGTGATTCAATTCTGGTTTTACTTCAAGGCGAAATACAGTTATGTGAAATCTAGTAGGTTAATTATTTAAGTATTAATTTTGCGTAAAACGCTAAACAGAAGAACTGTTTAAGTGTTTTCCAAATTGCTTGTTTTACGCCATTGTGTTTTTATATTTTAAGATGACTGTAGTCTAAGAAGAGGTTTCCTATCTTTAGTCATGATGTTTGTAGTCATTATTTACCTGGTCACTGCTACGTAACGCGGGTTATGAATGTAGGCATGGCAAGTTCAGATCGTAAAAGATAGTGACCTTTTAGAGCATACTCTCAACCACTTATCTAAGTATACACCTAAAAGAAATCTTGTAGTTTATTCAAGTTTCAAGATATTTTGATGAATATTGCAAAGTCATAAGATCAAAGATTGATATTTAACATTCCATCAGAGTTATAAAGAAAGGTACCTAAGTCATTGGTCAGCGCTGTAAGTACAATAACTCCAATATTCAAAAGTCACAAAAACGTTAAAATAACCAGACTGTCATCAATATGCATGTAACACAGACGACCGTTTATGATTCACTAAAATAACATAAGCAGACATGTGGCAATGTTTGATCATTCAAATCCTTAAAGAAGATGTTTTGGGGAAAATGTAAAGTGTAAAAAGTAATGTTGAGACTTTTGCCTGATCTTTATCTTCCACTTCATTCCAATCGGATGAAGATAATATAATGAAAAAAATTCAAGATTTAACAAATGCTATCAGAGAAAGTAATAATGGCTTACCTTAATTGAAAACTGAATCAGCGATAAATGATATTTCAAAAGTAATTCAGGAATTTGATGATAGATTACTGAAACCAAGTTTTCAGTCAAAATATGAAAATATGGAACTTCCGATGCAAGATAATAATAATTTGTTTTAAAGCTGCTCGCTCTCAGATTTTGGTAAAATAAAAAGTTCTTTAAACTGTATTTAAACAAAGTACTTTAGAACATATATTCATATAAAAGGGCTCCAGTATAGATTCATGTCACGTTTATCTCTAAATTTCAAATAATACGCTACCAAACTAAAAAGCGTTGCAAATTTCAATATAAACATATAGTGTAGCGGTACCGTGTAACCGACATTTTCAATCGATTTCTGCAAATTCCTAACGATATTTTTGCTTAAATTTTGATTCTAGCCTTTAGTTCTTTACTTATGTATAAGTATGTCATTATAGGAGAACAAATTAAACGCTAGAAAAAACGCCAACTGGTAAAACGTGAGAAATAATGGAAATTTAATATTTTATGAAAAATGGATTGCTGGGAGTCCTATTATAATTCCAAGAAAATTTCAAAAGTTTGAATTTACAAATGGGAACGAGGACCAAACACTGTTTAGAGAAAGATTAGTTATGCAAGACTTTAAAAATGAAATTGAAATGGCCAGACTACGAGAAATCTCATGTACTGAAAAGAGTACGGAAATTAGACAGCGAAATTGAGGAGATCATTTTATCGAAATGTTCAGACCGTGTGGCAGAACATTTAAAACAATCATGAATTAAAAATTCTACGCGGAATGAATCAATTTCGCATAAAAGGTGGAGTAACAATGAGCGATGGATCAATTCATACGAAGTAGATTTTGAACAAACATACGAAAACAATAATTACCTTTTTAAGACAGTTAATTCCTACAAAGAATCCAGAGAAATACAACCAAAGTCTTATGCACATGATGTGATAACCAGACCAAATAGGCAACAAAACAGATAATACAACAGACAACCAAATAGGCAACAAAACAGACGGTTCAACAGACGACCAATAGAAAATGCCGAGATTCAAAACATTATTCTAAAACTTTTTTCAAATTTAAGTGCTAATAATTGTCAACAACAAAACAGAAAGGGACCTCAAAACAACAAAGAAGATATTGGAGGGACAGGTCTAACAATTCCCAGATAACTGATATATCAGATGTGGCCACGCCAAAAAAATGATTCTTTATAGAGGCGGGCCACAATTGGAGCATTTTTGACGTTGTGTACACAACTTTGACGTAACGTTGTTTGGTAATGTATAATGCATGCTATATTTGCCATGATGATGCAAAAGTGAAACCGGTTGGCAAATGCAAATCGAAAACTCATATAGTGTCATTTTTTTCATTATATATATATCGCCGTATCAAATAATTTGCCGTCAGTATCTCGGTTTTTTAAATATGTATTATTGCAAGTGTGTAGTGTAACGAACAAATATATCTAAAAATACGAAACGAAGATCATGCCACCTCTATAATGACTGATTTGTAAGTGTAACTGTTTTATTGAGAAACACTGATTAAAAAAACTCCTTTTAGATATGTATGTTGCATTTACGTACTTGACATGCTTAGTACCACTTCCACGTTTCTGCCGTCCACTATCCAAAACTACTTTGGCTTCAGTAATATCATTCCTGTTATGAAAATAATAGTTCTGCTTTATTTTCTTGCGAGAGAAATGGCGAACAAAACAGTATAGAGGATATATATTTGTTTTGACTGGATATGGAATATGTCCGAACGAAAAGTGAAACAATTTCAATATGTTCATGAGTGCGACGCTATTATCACACAATTCAAACCTAACAATACTTTTGTTTCATATGTGTGTGTTAGGGAGACAGAGCGAATAGCTTGAAATCGGTTTTTACAATTTTGCAAAAACAGAAGGAAAGATTAAATGTTCTACCCTTTATCTATGAAATCTAAAAAAGGTATACATTTATATCAATCACTTAAAATTGCTGAAATGAACAATACAGTATGCACTTGTATCATTAATGGTTATAGACAAGTTCATGTCCAATTAAGTATAGTGGTAACATACCTACGCGGGAAATTTTAGAGTAAATATCTGGTAAATATGCTTTTTAATTAGGAGGTTACCTGCTGCCATCTTTGTATTGATATCGAAGCAGCGACAACTACCGTCTTCGGTTACTTTATGCCGCTTGCCGCTTGTAACTGCTGTAGCGAAACTGCATTTCCGGCACTTGACATCAAAGAACGATGCTGGCCCATATTTGGTCTCATTTATTATGTCTGCCAAATGTAACGACGAATTACAGTTCTCACATATCATCTGATCCGCGAAATACCTAAGCATATTATTCGACGCCCGTTCCTCCAGGAAGATTGATTATTTTTACAATCGCCTGAAGCATCGACTTCACTTTGGACAGGCACTAGATTGGACTTACTCTTTAAAGCTGATACGGAATAAAAACGACTTCTCTTTCTAAAAATCGTCATGTTGATATAAATTAACTTCCGAAACGGTATGTTACGTCACTAAACGTCGTGCATATATTTTTGAGCCTTTAACAAGTTAAACTGTAACAACAATTTGATTGTATTGCACTGTAACATTGATCGTATATCATCTTTGTTACACGTCAAATACAAAATATAATAATAAATTATTTTCTTTTTTACAAACTTTTGCGAAAAAATGACCTCGATTACCTATCGATTTGATGGCAATATATCAAAATTTCAGGTAGGATCACCAGACAAAATTCTTCACAAAACGGCAAAATGTATCCAGAATAACTTCAAAAATACGACGTTATTAACGCAATATTCGGCGAACTGACAATTAATGCACTCTTATTGTAATAAACATGAAATCAAAAATTGTATTTACTTGTATCATAAAAAAATTAAACTTTAATCATCAATATTTGATCATAAATACCAAAGGTACGCATGTTTGTATGAAAGCGCCTAAAGAAATTGGGTTTGGAAATTGACGACGTTATGACGTCAACGTCTCGTGAGCGTGTTCCTATCAAATAGCATCGCATAAAAGTGCATAAATCGTAGACTGCATAAACTAATATGACCGTTTTCTGAGGAGGTTGAAAAATTCAGACGTATGGTGTGGATCTACCTTAAACGGTTCATAAAGTTATTCAGCGTCTTTATTTTTGCTTATAGCTAAATAGGAATTAAACTAATGAGTATGCATAAAAACGGAATTTCGAGAATATACAGCAAAGTAGTAACATTAAACAGATAACTACTGTCTTCCTAACATTGTAACATAATTGTTAGCGAATTGATGTTTTTGTCATTATAAATTTGCTTGATATTTTACGAATTACTAATGCTATTCAATTAATTATTAAACACAAAATTTAATTGAATCTACAGGGATATCATTTAAAGGGTTAAAGAATGTTTTCATTATTAAAACTTCTATGTATTCGAACTTCAACTAATTCTATACTCCTATTAAAACATAAACCCATCGTCTACATTTGTAGGCATTAATTACTGAATAAAGTCACAATTAAGTTTATTACTAGTACACAAACAGAGAGCTTAATTATGAACCAGAAAAAATATAAATTGAGGCAGATTATTTATCGGTACTCTTAATATTCAGTGCACACTTGATATGCAAGCTACTAAGAAAACAACAAACAACAAAGAGTAGCCTATTGAACTAGTTTAAATCTATGAAACATGCTTGAAATACACGAAATTCCTGAAATAAGATTATATAAGTAGTTTAACATTCTGTCATTAATCAAATTACTTTTCCACTTATCATATCACTTGAGAAAGCTTATCATACCGAAGTTAGATGCATGTATTTCAACTCGTACGATGTCAAAGCTCATTCATTGTCTATTATAATGCATGTGTTGATTTTGTTGAATATTTACCTCATATGTAATTGAATTGTTCTTCATCACATTGATGGTTGTACCACTGGTAAACGTCAGATATATCAGCTAACTATTGGTGTTATAATTTTAATCTGACTTGTATTAGAATTCCAATTAATCGAATACGTTTCCAGAAAAGAAATACATCTTTGCTCGCAACTGCGCTTTCAGAAAATTAGCAAAAATGCTACCGATATCTGAAACAGTCTGTAACACACAATTGTGCATAGACTATGTTAGCAGAATATATGTATGAGTTATAACATGGTTCATCTGAGGTCAAAATAAGTTCACCTGGTTAAAACCAAGTGTTTACCTTACAGGTGACATTCACAAACCAGTAATCATTTAAATTGGTCAGATTGTGTGTGTGGATTACCTTGGATTTAACAACATTGTTTGAGTTTATGATATAGAGTAAATGGTTGATTTGTGGTCACATATGGTCATAAGTAGGTCTAAGGTGAGCGATATAGGACAACGTTGGGCCTTTGGATTTCTATAGTTATCTGCAAAGTGATTTCTCTAAATTTAGGTTATTAATGACTAATCGAAACATCTGTTAATTAACTTGCTTTTATCGAACCTCACTAAGTTTGATTTGTATAAAGTGAATGATTCTTTACACATGTGTATCTATTGTTGTAATTCTTGCATAGAGTAGTTTAAAATGGTAGCATAAACAAGTATGTTTCAAGTTTAAGTAAAACATCATCATTCTTTTAGTCGATCATCTGAAAATATACTCTTAGATGTCACTCTGAGGAGGCCGTTGCAGAAAATGCCCTTTAAAGCTTTCAAGGTACACAGTGACAGGGTAATCTATTAGGAACCTTCACCAATTCATCATTTCCTTCAAAAAAAATCTCCCCTGAAACAACTGGGTCAATGCCGACAATTTTAGCAATTTCTTTTCCATGAAACTCTATCAAAATTCATCAAACAATTTCATTAAATGCAGAACTTTTGTTGCTATGGCAACGAATAAGAAACACCTTAAAACTCTCCTTTGAAATTGGGTCAAAACAAGTTCATCAGGCCGAACCAAAGGCATATTCATTAGGCACTAAAACTACCACAACCTTACCCTATATTATTCATGAAGGTCTGAGCAGTGTTGCAGATGTAAACTTATGTTATAGTTAAGCGAAAGAGCGCCATCACGACTTTATTTTTTCTAGATCTGTGAATGTCGTCGAAGAGCCCGTCACAATTTTGTGTGTATTGTTTTGAATAATGTTATTTGGCATGGAAGTATTGCAGATTGCAAATTACGGTATTTAATTGTGTAACTAGGCTTTACATGTGACAAGGGACACAACTCCTAAATAGTATACTTGTTATTCTACACACAAGAGTTATTATTGACAGTAATTTCTGCATGAAATTTCCAATAAAGTTGGAAACGCATCAATATGTTGAGGAATCTTAAATTCATTCTAGTCCCTTGAAACTATATATATTTCATTTTTTCGACTTCTCTTAGAATATTCTGATGTCGTTTGGGACAACTTTACACAACATGACGAGTTTGAATTAGAGAAATTTAAACAAGAAGCTTGTCGGATTATAACTGGTGCATCTAAACTTGTTTCCTTTGACAATCTATACAAAGAAACGCGGTTTGAACCTCTCAAAATCAGAAGAGAAAAACACAAATTGACATTGTTCTTCAAAATGTAACACAATCTTACTCCTGAATATCTTTCTTCTCTTGTACCTGATTGTGTAGGACAAACAACAAATTATAATCTCCGAAATGCCAATGATTCAAGAGGAATCCCATGTCATACTCAACTCTTTGCAAACTCTTTCTTGCCATTAGTAGTTAGCGCGTTGAACCAACTCACGTCGGATCAAAGATACTCCGCAACTATTGACAGCTTCAAAAGCACCTTAAGTTCAAATATAGTGAAAGTTCCACCCTATTACTATGTTGGAGAACGTAAATATCAAATATTACACACCAGATTCAGAACACATTGTAGTTCTCTCAAAGAACATCTGTACTCCAAAAACATTCTTGACAGCTCTCGATGTGAATGTGGCGACATTGAAAATACATATCATTATCGTTTTACTTGTCACTTATACCAACGATCTCACACCGAACTCACTTACAACATAAATGATTTCTCTCCTATCACACTATCAACTACTTTGTACTGAAACAGAGACTTAACCGATGAAGAAAATGCATTAATTTATATACACGTGCAAACTTTCATAAGAAACACAAAGATATTTGATACATGACATCATCTAAACTACTCAAGAAATGAAACGCTTTAAAACACTTACCAGTCTAATGAGTGTCATGTATAATAACCTCTTAACAAATGAATCCACAATGAAATATCTAAGTGCCGGAGAAAAAGGTACTATCAAATCACAGTAGCGTATGTGACCATGTATCTTCATTCTAACACATCTTTCTTCAGTCTACCTGATCTATATCACACTTTTCTTTACCGTTATCCTATAGCTCTTTCAACTCTAATTTATAATAACACATACCTATGAATTCTTTCGTACAATTAGCAAAACAATTGGGTATATATTTAGTCGATATGTAAATTAATGAACTAAACAAACTGACAGTGTCTCATTATGTATACCTTAATTAGAACCGTATTTAAAACTTTACTCATTATGTCTTGAAAAATTAACGGTTGATATAAATAAACTGCAAGCATACTCTATTTGATAAGTTTGCTGTTACCAAACTAATGTTATATATTATTATTAGGGAAAGAGTTTTAAATAAGCTTGAAGCTTTCTACTCGATCCTAAAAGTCTATCATAAATGTGATATATTGTATATGCAATGTATTGAATAAAATATTGTTTAAACTAATAAAGTTGTGAAACTTCACATGACTTTGATGCAGGCCACCCATTTTCAACAAATTCAATTAATTTTCTGCAAACATGGTCTGACCTTTGTTTTGACCTAATTTCCTGTAGTCGTTTGTCGGTGGCTGGCAAAGCCTTGAAAACTGAATCAACATACACTTCAGTTTTAGTGCAATTTTGCCTATCCTCAAATGTCAAATTGTCACACACTGTATTTCTGCTAAGGAAGTCTGGTATGATTAACTGTTTACCAGGGCTATGTAGAATGTTGTATGCAAATTGCATCAGTCGTAATCTAAAGCGTTGAGTTCGTACTGGTAGTTCACTCAGGTCTTTTTGTCCAAGCGATGGTACCAATGTATTGTGGTCAGAGACAATAGTATCGGATTTCCCTATTAATAGGTCTTTATGCTTTTCACAGCCATATGTGTAACGACTTAAAATTTATAACTCCAGAGTTATACATAGTGCTCTATCGAATGTTACCCCAAATATGACATTTTACTGTCACGGTTGACCGAGCGAGACGATGACTAAGATATACGACTTTGTGCACAAGGATCACGTGTATCGTAATTTTAGCGCCAAATATTATTTCAATGCAATAGATGTAGAAGCCCGCTATTCAGTGGTCATTCTAGCCATCTTTATTTTTTATAAGTTAACCATTCAACCTTTATTGCTTCTTTTTCTATTGTAGAATACCTTTGCTCAGTAGCTGTTAGTGCCCTTGAAGCATAAGACACCGGTTTGAGATCACCGTTGTCTTGTTTCTTTAGCACTACACATCCAGTTGCGAAGTTGGAACTGTCCGTCATTAGTGTAGTCTCTCTATTAGGATCATATAATGCTAAAACAGGTGTTTATGTTAGAATACATTTGGTCTTGTCAAATGCCTCTTGCTGAACTTGACCCCAGAAAAATTGATTTTTTTCTGCTCAGCAAGTCGCGTATTGGCTTTGAATATTCAGCTTGAAGTGGGGAAAACTTTCCTAGCTCTGTCTCCATACACATGAAACTACGCACACCATGTACTTCCCTAGGCGGTGGTAAGTCTCTTATGGCCTTGACCCTGTCGGGATCTGCAGCTATGCCGTCTTGCCCGACTATGTGCCCTACACATTTGACCGTGGTTTTCTTGAACACGCATTTGTCTAGGTCAAGGGTCGAATTACATTTTGTAGCATTGTCTAGTCTAGTAAGGACCGTATCAAGTCTTGAGTCATGCTCTTCACTTGTCCGTCCGAAAACTAGAAAGTCGTCTGTCTGACATAAAACTCCGTCTATGCCTTCAAGAATTTGTGACATGCTCTTCTGAAAATACTCTGATATGCTGCTTAACCCCATAGGAAGTATGTTGAGTGCAAACCTTCCGAATGACGTAATTAAAATTGTAAGTAACTGACTCTCTTGTGCAAGCCTGATTTGCCAAAATTCACTATTGGCATCTAGTTTACTAAAAAAACTTTCCTAGACTTTGGTCTATGACAGGTAAAGGAAAATTTTCGCGCCGTACATTTTTATTCAACTGTTTAAGATCGACACACACTCGCATATTTCCAACATTTTTGGGTACGCAGTCTTTTCCTGCACACCAATAAGTGCTTTGATCGACCTTGAAAATGACACCTGATATTTGCCAATGATAAATATGTACTCCTAATTGAGTGTTTGACATCGTCGACGTTATGTGGATATCTTTCGTTTGATGAATGTTCAAGAGAAAGATATATTACAAAGAGTATATTAATTAAAATCAATTATGTATTTAAATCCGTCTACGTGCAAGCTTGACATGAAGCGGAAATGTTAGTTAACCTAAGCGTAACTGCTAGGGTTACATGTATAAGAATTGTCAAGAGTTTGTTTAAAAATTTATATATCATGACTTTCTGCACGTTAAGACACCATTCAGTGGGTCAAGGCACAAGTCAACTGTTGGTGATATTTATAGTTACAATTACAGTTTACTATTGTTAGTATACTGATGTTCAAAATGTATGATTGACCGATTTGCTTTTGCGTTCATATATTGTAAAATATACTTCATAATGAGAACATCAAACGGAATAGTAATAAAGTGGAACAAGAATCTACAGACCATGTTAATTCAATAAAATTTAGAGAGCATGTCATCAAAACTGAAATCTCAAGAAATAAAAAAACAATCTTCAAGCGATTTTATTTACATCTTTAAAACAGTAACAACATTTGTTTTAATTTTGTAGCGTCCTTTCACATGCGCAACATGTTTAATGGTTTCTATTTAAATGTTATTTTATTTGGGCAGTTCAACAGTCTTGCAAGCACCATATGCTGTTTGCTGAAGTGCCACTTTTGAGATGCAAATTCTGTGACTTCTGATGGTCGTCATTTCTGTAAATAGAAACATCAGAGTCAGCATTTTGTATACATCTCATTTCAAATGTCATCAGGTCATTGGAATGCAAATGTGCAAAATGTCCGGAATCATCTTCAGATAATTTACATATGGCGCATATTATTACATCTTCTCGTGCAAGGAAAAATTATATTTATGATTAAGTTTTGGAGTTTGTGATGCCTCCTACATCTTTATTTTTTTGACAGAATAATATGACCTTCAACACTTAAGATATTCAATTTAAATATATGTTTACTAAAATGCTTTCCTTTGATTTGCTGTATTTGCTGTGTTTGACTGATTAGGAACATTGTTTGACTGTATGTTGGTAAATATTATATTTGTTTATATCAATGAGTGATTGTCTAAATATGATACACCTTTGGTTCATGGATGGATAAATAAATATGTATTTTTTATACTTTATTTTATCATTGAGAAAATCGTTAGAAAAGGTCATGTATAAGGTATATTATTTATTCTTTGATATATATGTACATTGTTATTATTATTATTACTTTTATTATTATTATTATTGTTATTATTATTTTTATTATTTTATGTTGATAGCGATGTCTTTAAATGAAAAACGAAGTATGTATGATATCCGTTGTAAGGTGAACTTAATTATAACTTAAATTTAGCATGATGGATTTGGAGGGA
>JAUMHA010396284.1:0-11517 GCA_032359765.1 Saxidomus gigantea
TAAATAACAAACATCACCCTCTGTAAAGTTGTATTTGGACATTCTTCTTTGAACTTCTCAACGGTTCCAAACATTTCAGAGGCAACAACCTCTACTGGGTACCTTAATGATCCACTTCCCATAGCCGGAAAAGCTATCGATGCGTATCCATAGCTAGTTGCCCTTTTTAAGCAATGCATCATGACATTCCTAAATCGCTAAAAACAAAATGTTCAACAAATTCGTTTACTTTTGTATTCAGGGTGCGTTCTTTCTGGTAATTATGCAATGAAAACCATATATATCAAAGTAACACGTCTAACATGTTGTATTTTTGGGTATGATTACCGAAATGCTACGGGTAACTTTCTGGGCTATATTATTTTGCCGATGCGAGTTCGAATCATGGTCTGCCCTAAACTGATCAATCTATTTTATAAGATCTTTGCAGGCAAAATTGTTTTCATCTAAAGATAAAACAAGTCATTATACTTAAGTACATGTAAATCTGAAATAAAATGCATCAAACCTTTTTACACTCGGAATCATCTTCAACTGAATATGGCAGTAGTGTCACATGAAATATCTTTGTGCAGTCAGCTTGGTAACCGTTTGTTTCAGCTACATCGTCAATAGTGATGCCGTTTGGATAGCGCTTTTTGCATTCTTTTTGGAGTTTAGGACCAGCTCGTCTTGCTAGGGCTGCTGATACGTAACCTTTGGTAAGATCTAAAGTTGGTGCTGCTGTATTGACTAATACATCTGCCTGTAATAGAATCATATCTAAGCATTTCTTCCTAAAAAATCAAACGTATGAAAAGTCAAATGAGTATCTAAAATTAAGATACAGCAAAACTGAGTGTACTCGAAGGTGCAATTGAGTTGTCGAATGCATAGATAGTTCTGCCTTATCAATTTAATAAAAGGCTTTCATTAACATTTGATTATTGATCTCTGTATTTCCTTTCCATGTCCTCTTTCATTGTGTGACATATCAAGTAAACTCGTTGGTTCCATTTCGAGCTATGTTTTAGACAAGTATACTTTCACATCATAAAGGCAGATATCAAACTAGATGGGTGTTTAGTAGAACATGTGTGCCGCCCTCTTACACTTCGTCAGAATAACGAAAAAAGTTACAAGACAACATGCTTATCTATTCACGAAATATCTTTCCAAAGCAACTGTTATTATAATAAAAAACGAAAACAGTTGGCTTCTTCCGTTTTCTACTGTTTTTTCTAACTTAAGTTAAGAAACTGCAAAGTTATAGCCAATGTTCAAGTTTTTGTGACAAAAACAAAGTACAAAAAGGGTCAGAACTCTGTATAAAATGACACTGACCTACAAAATCACGACCCTTTTATCAGAAGCAATACAACTTGAAAGGTCGATGAAGAAATCCCAAGAAATGGCAAAGTTACTAATATAGTCAACGTTAAAATGTTGTGACGGACGGAACGACGTACAAAGCGATTCCTATGTATCGCCTTTTCTCCGAAAGGGCGACATAAAAATGGGATGATAAAAAGGTATAATTCTTACACTTCACTTCTTTGAAATGCACTGGATACAATATGAACTCAGTCCCATAGTTTTAGGTATGTTGCAGAAAATCATACTTTAACATTTTAAATGAAAACAATTAATATATGGGGCGAGCCAGAGTCATCCTTTCAACACTCTTCGAACTATGCTTCGGTCAGGTGTTTGACGGACGATCCTTTGGAGAGCATTATTAAGGCATTACAACTTATGGCCTCATCCTTCCCAATTTTATGGATTCACATATCGTTAAATATGATAAGACTCGGCAGAGAAATGAAAGTTCTAATTGTTGAGTGTTAAGACGGTGAATTAATAGATATTTAAGTACACAGATCTACTGGTCTAATTTTGCCAATAATTGTAATTCATTTATAATAATAGTATATTGATATAAATATAATGTTTATCTGTGCTGGAATGTTAATTAGTTCAATAAGGCATTATGGCAATGTATATGCACAGAAAATACTGGTCCAATCCTGTCCATAATTGAACTTGCAACGATCTTGTCGCCATAAATACTAACAACAAATTTGTTTTCTTATTCAGTAGGTTTCTTTTATTATCATTACTATTACTGAATGGATTTTCTTCCGATAAAGCACAGGGTACGTTATCAACACGTTATCTAGTCTTTTAAAATGTTTTTGTAGGTTTTCTTGAAAAAGGATTTAGGTCAAACGTAGGCATTTTTTACATGGTTCCACTATCATCTGACTTTATTACCTTAATTTTGTCCAGCTGACCTTTGCAAACAGTTGTTTCAAGTTCACGAGTAAGTCGTGTACCTAAAACGAAAGATATGAAACAATAACAGCCATGTTGACATGACCAATTCCTTCGCCGAGGTAAGGGTTTTGTGTGAAAAGTGCTTATATGAAAGCGCCCAAATCCAATGAAACATCATCGAACCAGAACATGCTGTTGAAATGCGCATCTCCTCTTGTTAGTGAGGCTTCCCATTAAGATTTGTTGAATTCCACTCTGCAGTTGCTGAGAAATAGCGCGGACACGAACGTATATGAAAAAAGTAATCAAAGAGCAATAACTCCGTGAAAAATCATTGAAGTGGAACGTACTGATTATTGCGCATGTCCTCTTAATAGTGAAGCAGTGTATGAATTTTCATGAATTCCATTCAGTGGTTCCCGAGAAATAACCCGGACCAGAATGTTTGACGGACGCACGGACACACGGAAATCATTACCATATCCCCCGGCGGTGGGTAATAAAAATGTGTGAATCTTTTCAAATTACAAATTCTAAAAACTGTTATAGTTAAAATAAATATTATATGATGAGGTAACACTCCTGACTTAATTATACCGATATAGAATATCAAAGTCCTCGACAAGCTTCAATGTACAACAATGAACTACTGCAATATACCTCTTATTAAGTAATCTACACACTGGTCCATGTATGCATCAGTGACGGAGAAGCACTGCTCATCTTCTACACACAGCTTTACCGTGTGCGCCTTGTGGCATTGACTAGCAAGTAACCATTTAACAGAATGTTTCACAACGCTTTTCATGAACTCGCTAAAACCCCAATGTGCCACAGGTGATAATGAGAAAGCAACAGTTTCCTCTTTCGTTTGGCTGATGTTGTTAAACACATTCGATAAAGCTTTATCTAGGTCTTCATTTTCTGAATGTCTTCCATCCTTCCATACAGGTATTCCCATTTCCACAATGTACCCTCCTTTAATTATATTTCCTACGAAGTAGAAACCAACAGTCATAGTATTTACCTGGTAGTATATTTCTGCATACACTTACTAATAGCCAGATAATTATCATGAAAATTATGTCGAATTATTTCAGTTAACGGTCATTTTTGAGTCGATATATTGTAAAATAGTTAAATAAAATAAACGTTACATCACTGCCAACTTCTGCATACAGTTACTAAATAAAAGTGTCTGTGAAAAGTAAATGTTTCGTGAAAAGTAAAGGTTTTAGTGAAAAATAAAAACTTTCGCGAAAAGTAAAAATGTTTTCGCGGAAAACGTTTTACTTTTCGTTAATTTTTCTTTTATTTCTGTTCAAGGAACACCTAAAAGTGAGAACAATTCCGATTATATTGTTCTATTTATAGCTATATGAAATATAATTATATCACAGCCGTTCATTTATTATCGTATGCAGTAGTGTGCACTATCATGATTTTTCCCTTTTAGATTAAATTATTGTGTAGCGGAAAATAAAAACATTTCGCGAAAACAAAATCTTCATGATAAATTTTCTTCTTTTCAAGATAATTTTGGACTTAAGTGAGATCTTTTCTAGGTTATTTTATGCAGAAATATGCCACTATTTACCATTAAAGATGACATTGACATTATATCAAAAGTACACCAATTTCTGTGGTTACCTCTCTTTACCATTCTAATAGTTGATAATGTCTTATTCTTAAACAAAATTTTCTTATCGTTAGATTTTATCATATTAACAAGTAACAGCTCAAAGTCAATGTTAAATCAATTTCGTAAACACTGCAAATTCAAATTTTCATTTTTGATTCAGTTTCGTAAGAATATATACATAGATTTCCATAAATAAATAGAGTTCTAAAGTTAACTTACCTTCTAAAATGTCGGAGGCTACAGGCTTTATCTTCACTAATGCACTCACTGTTTCTAAACTCATTTGCTCAAGATAAATGTACCTTTTCTTGGACGTTGACCAAGTAACGTAACTCTTATAAGTGTCTTTTAAAACTTGAAAGTTTTTATCACCAAATACTTTCAAGTTGTGTTTCACTATTAAAACATTGTTGCAATTTTCTGTCTCTTTTAAAAAGGTACTGCTTGACTCTGTAGCGAAGTACTGAACTGCCTTCTTCTGGCAAAAAAGAGTATCCGTGGTTACAATTTCTTTCTCTATATTAAGAAAAGTTTCTAGTGCTCTTTTCACATCACGTTCAAACCCTGTCACATTTATGGAATATTCTTTCTGACAAAAAGCTACCTTCACCTTAAATTTGTCGGCTATGTTGTTAGTGAAAACAGAGCTTTCAAAATATCTGAAATGCAAAGTATTGCGTACATTGTAAACTTCGGTAACTTGCAGTTCCAGTTCTGATGCTTTTCCTACTATTACTCGTCCCTCCTGTATATCTACTATTTGTGCTCGTGCCGCTTCCACTGCGTCACTCAGACCCATCATGTATAGCTTACAATTTCTACTATCCCAGTCTACCAAAAGCCATTTCTTAAAATGTTTTTTTAAGTGTTGTAATGTGTTTGTACAATTTCCTATCATTTTCGCGCTCGATTCTACAATCTGGTGACTGACAAAATCCGAAGCTTTTGACAATTCTGTTTCGTTAAAACTGTATAGACGAAGGCAGTTGTCTGTCTGTTCTAAAACGCAAAATGGATTTTCCTCCACAAGTCTCTCGTTGACGATGTTTTCAACAAACAAATGTTTCAGGCCATTACTTATTCTTGGTGAGAAACTGAGATCCTTCATCTTCAGATGTTTTTCCATATTTTCCAGTTCGCTGATAGCGTTCAGTACATCACCTTTTCGACCACTTACTGTACAGACTACTCTGTTTTCTTGTTCATCATTTTCCCGAACAATATTTCCATTTCGTTTGCAAACTTCTATTACTTCTGGGAATTTAAACAAAACCCTTTTAAGCCTTACTGTTTCTTTAATCAGACCTTCCTCTATGTCGTTGGCTTCTTGAAGTAACAGATCGACTTCTTTTCTGTGGAGAGTGGGAAACACAATATAAATACATTTGTTGACTGTTGCAGCGAATGCTATTTCCTCACCAAATGTTTTATTTAGCTGCTCAGTTCCTTTGTCAATGTCTCTTTCTTTTAATTTATATTTTGAAAAGGTGAGTATGGGTCCAAGAATACCAATGGCATAATCAAAGACCTTCTTTGCAATCATGGCTGCGTGCTCTCTGTTGTTAACTGGTGAGAGAATGGTAATTGCTGAGTCTGTCGTAAGTGCAATATTCTCATTATCAGAGGAAAAGTGTTTGCTACATCTTTCGCACTGGGATGGCGAATTCATCATATACTTCCATATCATATATTTCCTGACGTCACATTGAAATTTAACGGTGTCCTTAATTTCATTTCCGGTTCTGATATTAAAGATAACTTTAAGTAAAACCTGTATTTTCTCTTCCTCTAAGCCTGTAATTTACAACATACTACTTTTTCAAATCGAAAAACAGCAGACGTACGCTTTCAAACATAAAATGAAGATCACAAAAGTCTGTCGATCAGACATTATTTTGAAAGCGAGAGGGCAATAATGGCCCGGTATCACTAACTGATGCGCCATTTTCCAAAACGACAAGGTCAAGTTTTATGTACATCAGATGCAGATATAATGTAAGGTTTTCACTTTTACATGTTACAATATATATACAGATCATATAAATATCGAGTCATTGCGTTTTATCTAAGTTTCAATTTAGGTAAACTTGACCTGTATAATGATAAACTGGATTTTATATAATCTTAGGAATGTTGTAGGTTTCCATCCGACATGACATATGTTCTATAAAGGTCATTGAATTGTATTACAACCTTCTTACATTATTTCAAAGAGTTCATGGGTTTTTATACATCTTTGAAATATCAATTGGAAGTACGGTCGTAGGTTTTCAGTTGACCTTTTCAAATTTCTATACAAATCATAGGCCCAATTAATACTTCATTTTGACCAAAATATTCACGAAAGTCACTAGAAAAATGCTTATAAGCTTATGCTATAGTCTGATGTCATGTTGTGGATTTTCACCATGCATAGCCGTATATGTACACATATGATGTAGACATAGTTTGTCTATATCTATCATAGATTCATGAATACCCTGTGTATATTGCTATAACGTTACAGTGCTGCAATTTTTCACCCGGCATGATCAAAATCAATTGAGATCTTACTGTCATACACATTTGGTGTAAACATTATTTGAATATGTGTCGAAAGAAAGATTTATATTATACAGTGTAAACATACTTGCAATTAAGGGCCTATAACTCTCAACCTAATAGTAAAATTGGTTCGAAACCGAAATTCCACAAAAGTCTTATTGTCATACAAATTTTTTCCAGATTTGGTTACGATTGCTTATAAAGTGTGAACTTTTTATAAGCGTGAACTTTATGAGTGTAAAAAGGTTTACTATGGCAGTTTCCCACATAACATGGCTCAATATCTAGTATGATTTGGATCATTATAAAACAAGTTTGTAGTAGCGAAGAAAGAAACGAAGATGCTATAATTTAAACATAATTCGATATGGCACTTTTTTATAAAATAAATTTCTCATGGCTACTGACGGGTCGATGATTAAATTACGTTTGTTAAAACTGACTGTTAATTTTTAAAGATGTCATGAAATAATGTTTTAAACTGAGAAGCCAATTTTGTTGGTTTAATTAAACCCTTTTACCAATCTTCACAAGGCTTGCTGGTCATGGTAACATAAAATGAATTTCATTAAATAGCATACCTTTGTCAGCATAGTTTATGTCTCTATTTGCATCTATCTTCTCTTTTGGCCTTGCACCCAGACACGATGGCCGTTGATCTTGTGGAGAAGCATCTCTCTGTAATATAAGATTTGACAACAGACCTACAGTCTCATTTGAATTTCTTCCGTATACCTATTTCTTTTAAATTCTGATTTGTATGAGCGTGATCTTCACTATCCGTATCGATGTATCAGCTGTGTCAAAGTTGTAAATGCCTGAATGAAATCACAAACAAAACAATTAAACCGCTCTAGAAGTCTAGTATTGTAAGAATGGCACAATGGCATCACGAACAAACAAACTGCCTTCGTCTACTGTTGTAAATATAACTTTCTTTTGTTAGTTTATACTAATTTATTTTAGCTCCATTGTGAAGAAAGCTTTTAGCTTATCGAGTCACTCTCGTGTCCGCTTCCTGGAAAAACCAGTACTTGTGTCAGATGAGGAGGTACGGTCGTGACCTTGGTGGGGCTCGAACCCGCAACCTCCGGGATGAGCAGCAGGCTTACTTTTGTTATGTACATATCGTGTCTAGAAATGATTCAGCTGACACATTTTGAGTGTTGATAAAACCGAAACGTACAGAATGGCAACGAAGTCATCCCATAACTATTATCACTTTAAATTAACGCACAGAGTAAAACTTCCTGTCCTGCTAACATATCCAACCATTTTAAAACAAAAATCGTGAATGACGTTATCTTTGAAGCAGTGTCTAAACGCTAGCCTAGTGAGTTGAAAGTTATTTTTCTATTAAAGAAAATTGCTACTTTCGACGGCTGTAACTTATATTCAGACTGTTTGATTAATACATTTAAAATCAATATAATACAAAAATAGTATCGACTCTTTAAACACACATTCGTATTTACCTTAGCTATGCTTAAGCCATCACTTTCTTCATCAGTAATCGGTTTCATTTCGGCAGTACACTGAGCCTTGAAAGATCCGCATGCACTTTGATCATCACCATAACCTGTCGGCTCTGTATCAAACTTGCCCTTTGGTTGCGACCATAACCTCCTTTTACTACGCCTTGTAGTATCCATACCTCTATCATTAACTCTTACACCGGTTGTACCTTGACCAGAGAACAATTATCGAATACAAAGAAAACAAAGAAATCTGGTATTAGTACATTCGAGTGAACATAACTTAAAAACCTTTCCTCAACGTTTAGTCTATTTAATGTAGAGCATCGTATACACATGCTCCGTTACCGGCTATATAAGTCTTCCTTTATATCCTTTAAAATTTTTATTCAACCTGCATCTGAACAGTATATGTGTTATTTACAGGTGCGTAGTTTGCCTAGCCATCATTGAGAAGGACCAGTAATAGGATCCCAACCTTGATAAAAATTGCAAACTTTCTTTAAAAGAATCAGACCGATAACGAGGCTCGAACTCATGACCCTTAATCAGCAAGAGGTAAAGTAATTTCATGACTCTAACTGCTCGACCACGGAGGCGGGTTCCCGTCAGCAGTACGAAATAAAGTCGTTCACGTGCTATAATTTAGCATCTATGTTTAAAATAGTTGTACATATACAAAATGTTAAAAACTTATGAAATTCAAAATGCCGAAGAACCTATATTTAGATTTCTTCAGTTTTGTTTATGCACACATGGTAAACAATCTCTTTCAATGTATATAAATCGCCCTCACGACAATGCATATTAACCAATCGGTGTTGTTTATTGTCGTTTACTTTTACCGATTTACAAAACCAAAGTTCTTTAATACGCAGATAGTTAATTAACGTCACAAAGAACGGTTTGTAAGAGAAGCCTGTTAATTTTTGGTTAAGTAAAGTTTTAGTCCAAAACAGGTACTAACTGTATTAACCTTATACAATTTGAATAGTTTCAATAGAAATATTTAGCATCTTAAACCGATTCTTAAGTGTAACATTAATGCTTACCTTCTTCATGCTGACATTCTTTCGTATTCATGCATTGTTTTTAATGTATCGATAATGACCAAATTAGTCATTGTGTTTCAACTGTTTTTCAGTTTGAACTACATGAATTTTCCTTCCGTAACTGTATTTTTAGTATTGTTCTTTGTTATTACTAGTCTCCTATTGCTATATTTAGACCAGCTATATGAATATTTAAGTACATGTGGCTTATAATATACCTGTATGAATTGTTCTGCTCTTACAGAAGATTTGCACACTTTCAGCAGTATCCATACTGTCTGGGTCAAGGCAATATGTCATGTCAGACAAATGTCTAAATGTAATACGTAATGGCACGAACATCAAGTCAACTTCTACTGTGAAATATTTTTGCGTTACTCTTTACCAGCATTTTTTTCATTCTTCTATGGCAAGATCAGTTATCAAAAATACAAACAATGCCAGACTAAAATTTCTCTATAGAGAAAGTAAATACCTGTCAGAACACACTTTCCATGATACTTTTCTAGTGTCACTTTGATAATGCATGTTCATTTTAGTATCATGGTTTGACTGTGCACTAAAGATAAGCTATATGTTACACAAAAGAAACTAATAAGGTTTGTCTTAAATATAGAATGCAGAAGATAATGAATATTTCCGTGTATTAATTTGGCCTTAAGCTATTAAATAGTTGATAAAATATGTGTTATGATGTGTTATGCATTGGTTTGCCCTAGATTACATGAGCTAACATTTTTTTCCACACAGTACCAGGTGCAGTATTGAGAGATGTTTTTCTATTCATAAAGTAAAATTCTTTGCATGTAAATCTGTTGCAAACATAGCTTGTGGTCTGTAGAATAAGCTACCGCTGTCAATATGAGAATTTAGGTAATTTTTATAATTAAAGTAAAATGTTTTTAAATACTTCGTAAAGGGATATTCAGTATCTTTATAAGTTACAGAATTTCAATTTTAAAAGCAGAACTCGACCTTAACATAAAATCGTTGAAATGGTCTTTTGTTCAAAATAGATTTATTAACAGTTCATTAGCTAGAAAAAAGTAATCATCGTTAATAAGAATAACGTTTCCAGAAACATTCTCATGTCTAACTTAGTGAATCAAGATTTCCGAAAACGAAAGTAGAACTTGAAACAGGTTGTTTTCATATTTTTGAAAAAAAGAAACAATAAAACCATGTTAACCTCAAAATATTAAATAGTATATGATTTTAAACTCACTGTTAGTTAGTCCCTATGTGCACTTAAAAGCGATAAAACAGCAATATGTGTTTTGTTATTTTTAGGGGTGTACTCATACTTTAAAACCGAAAGTAGCCACTAAATGAATAACTGCCGTTTTATGTGGAACGGTACTGTACGGTCATCGCCCAGTCAGGAACAGTGAGAATCCTGTGAAAGGTATCAATAATTCTAATATTTGATTAACTGATACTGCAATTTACATGCGAAAGGAAAAAAAACATTTCTTCTTTTGCTGAAATAACGAAAATCCTGATATTTTACTGTTTATCTTCGTCTCGTATTTAAAGCAGAATATTTTAAACTGTGCTTGTTTTCTATAGTTGCTTTAACCGTTTCTAAAATAAATTGATATAAGGCCACTGACTGTGTTAGTGTTTACAAAATATTTTTGTCTAAATCATTGTATTTTGGACATACTTGTAACACTTTTCTTTTTCCAAACAGTACGTATTACAACCATGACTTTTATTATCCATGATTTGTAAATGTACGTACTTTTGTTTCTTTCATTTCGTTATAGTAAGAAAGTCTAAAGCATTTTACTATGCTTCAACTGACTATGACGGTTAGCCATTAACAAAGATGAAAAGAAGCATAGTAGTTTATTTCATACAGTATTAAAACCTATTAATTTGAAATCGCGCGGTCAAGTACTGTCAGTCAACATGGGCCTAGAGCATCTGAATGACGTCAAATTACGAAACTCTCAAGACGCACGGTCCCATTTACGAATTCATCAGCTGATTTCTGTAAAACTATTAACAGTATCTAATCATCGAGGTATGGCATGAACTTTTTGCATACGAAACAGGATAACAAAATGAGTGAATGAATGTACTACGGTGGTAAATATCTTATAGACTGGCCATTTATTCACCACTTTCCGGAAACAGCAAATGGTACACAGACATTAGTACTTATTCATTTTTTATACCTTTTTGTTTGCTCTTCAGTTGGCCACTTTTCTTAACCAAATGTTCATGTTGGTGGTATGTAACAAATAATGCATGCTAGTGCCTGGATTAGGACTACATGCAGTAGTGATGAAAGAGTTTTTGAACACTCAATTTGATAGTTATATCCTAAATAGTTGCAGTTGGTTTGAGTCCCATATATATTTTCAATGTAACTTATTTCATCAGTCTTTGTTTAGTTATTACATTTTTACTACATTTCTCACGCAGTTGGCTTAGAAAGCATGCTTTAAGACTTTTGGTGCATCCTACATACCGTAGTTTGCTGGTATAGAAAGAGCTGACCAGTCCGCAAATCGTCTAACACGTAAATACGATATCTGTA
>JAUMHA010396306.1:0-11515 GCA_032359765.1 Saxidomus gigantea
TACCGCGCCGATGATTGGCGATGATGCAAGCATCAATTATTTTGACAGCTCGAGAGATAAAGTAGGTATCAACTTTTAATCCGTGTCAATTACGTAACATACCGTGGTCACCAATTAGGTTGTATGTTGCTATTTCCGGGCGCCCAATTATACAATTAGCGCATGGATAATATGCCTTGATGATATAGGTTTATTATGTTTATGAAAAAAAACTTTCGCCAGGGAAGAATTTATTTTCGCCACTTTCACTTTCACTTTTACGGAAACCCTGGGATAGTGGTATTCAGTATCATCAGCAGAGTCTGGCAGACAATTACAAAAAAACTTGCAAATGTAAAAAGCCTGCATTTTACTGTCAGAAAGAAATCTAAGATAAGTTTTCAGTAACTTTGTTTTGGAGGGTTGGTCAGTGTACTAACAAGCTTGGTGTAGGATACTAGTAATGTAGCTAGTTTGCTCTGCTTGATTACATGTTTCCATAGGAACCATTTCACAACTGGTTAGGCCTGTGTTACTACCAACATAGATATGTATCAGTGATGTCTCTTATCTCATTTAAATGCTTCCCATGCATATCAAAATTAGCTTTTTACTCAAATTTTCTTCATTCTTCAGGCTATTAGATTTCACTGTTTATATTGGTTGCCATGGTTACAGCTCAGCTTGAAATGAAACGTCCCATTCATGTTTAGATGTCAGAATGAGACAGCAGATGGGATTGATTATACGGTTGTGATTTTTAATAACTGGTTGGGTAACATGGGAAAAGTAGAAAAAAGTATTGACACAAGCAGTTACTGTTTGCCTTCAAGCATGGGGTTGGTCTTCTTTCTACAATAGTTGTGTACCAATTTAGTTTACATGGATTTGTCATGTAGTTTCTCAGCTTTTTGAATGTCATCAACTCTCTATGAAGGACTGTTTAGAAATAGTGACTGCCACATTTCTAGTAGAACCTATAGAGAGAAAATATGTTTGTTTGGTCTTACTGAGTCCAGGTTGACACACTACCCGACTAAGAGATTGAAACAGAATGTAACTTCTGAAATATTTTCCTGTTGCAAAAATATTTTCATTGAAAAGATGTTTAATTGTTTAGTCTTAGTGCAGGTTGACACACTACCCAACTAAGAGATTGAAACAGAATGTAACTTCTGAAATATTTTCCTGTTGCAAAAATATTTTCATTGAAATGATAGGTGATTAGAATGGGGAAAAAATTCATAAAACTTCAAAAAATGTGGTCAGTTTAATGTTTGTTGGGACATGAATGTTTACACTAAAAGTCACTTTATAACTGGAAGCCATAAATTCTGCTTCCATGCTTTAATAACAAGTGAGCTTTTAATGACTTGTCCTTATCAGAACACAAATTACCTGCTTTATTACTGCATTAGTCTCTCTTGATGCTCATCTTACCAATAAACTACCTGAACAATGCTGTCACTGCTCTGTTTACTGTCGTTAATTGAGAGGATTGATTATGCTTAAACAAAATGCAGGTGAAATTATTTACAATAATTATTATACCTCAACTAAAGGAAGTAAGTGGAGTTGGGGTGGGTGAGGGGGTATAGGTATGGGTGTTTCATGTTGCCCTGTCCATCCTTTTGCTCATTCAATCTACAACTTCTAAAGGCTTCATTCAAAGTTATTTCATGAGTTTTAAGTGTGACATTTGTATGGTTTTTACAGCAACTATAAAAGAAAGCCCAGAAATTCTTAAGGTATTGGAAACTGTGTACTTTGGTACAACAAAGTTTCAGGAAACTGATGTCCCTTGTGACAGTTAGTGGATTGATTATAATGTAAACTTTTAACATTTTTGAAAAATTAATGAGTTAGATCTGAGCTGAAGAGTTAACCTAGTCATTTAACTCTAAATATTTACACAGTAACATAGAGACAGTGCACAGCAGACTGACAGACAAGTCTGATGTATTACATAGTACCGGTAGTTAAAGTTGTGCACTTTAAAAAAAGATAACTGCCTGTTACCAATTATCCTGATCTCTTGGCCAAATCAACTGAATATCTTTAGATTTATTAGTAGAGTTGAATACTTTGTTCATACAGAGCTTAATAAAACAGACTGGATTTAGTTTTATAGCAATATATTTGTTTAAATCCCTTCAAGTACAGAGTCGCCTCCTTTATAGAAAAATGATACTAAGGACAATAGGGCTTAGGCGGGTTTTAATGTAGAACCTCTTGCTTGAGTTAAACAAACTGATTAATAAAACACGTGAAAAAAATTGCATGGACAATGGACATGGTCATCATCAGAACATGGCCTATAGAATCAGACTGCCAAGACTCCCAACATGGAGAAACTCATTATATAGTCTTGTTTGAAGTAAGGATAATATCACATTTAATGAATTTGATAAAAATGAGAAAACCCGATAAAATAGTTTGGGTGATACCCTGGCATGTAAATGAAATGTGATTCAGTTGTGTGTTGAAGCAAGTTAGACATAAACATTGATGCATCCCTAGTGCATTAGTAATCTAATCTTTCCAGCTGCGGTTATCTTTTGGATAATTGTGGCAACCAGTACATTTAATGTCATCCCAGCATCTTGTCATAGGGGATCTCATTTTGTCCTGTCTCACAAGACTGGACATGCTTTTGCATTTAATTTACAAAATTGACTTTTACCCCAATACAACCATCAACCTCAAGCAATTTCCAAACTTTGCCGCATATTTGGGTTAGCAGTGACTTGACAGTCGAGTCGATGGTGATGATCTACAGAGAATTTTTAACTGTACAGGTACCATTAGGGTTGGAAGTTTGAAATATATAACATACATATATTACCTAAACACATAAATAGTAATTGTATAAGTTTGTGCTTAATTAAATATAATACACCCATATGCATAACTGATCAACATAATTATACATACATGTCTAAATACTTGGATGCAGACTAGTTTATCAAGACACATTGATGTAAAAACTAACCCTTATATCAGTATGGCCCAGCATAGGTTAATGTCCAAGCTTTCAGTGAGATTAATCTTTCAGTGGCAAGGATTTTCTAAGTTGTACAATAATGCTTTTTCAGAATGTATTCCTTCCTTGGTTGCCAATACTGATTCCTCAGGGAGCCTTAAATTCAGATTTTGTTTTTGTCTGTAATGCAATATTCATTACATCGGTTATAATTTTTGATTAAATTGAAGAAGCTTAGCATTGACAGCACTTTGGCAAATTGAATTTGTCAGCTGTTAGAATACCTGATTATTTCTGATAATGAATTTTTGTGCTGTCGATAATAAATTTTTGTGCTGTCATAGGGAATTGTCCCATAACAGATATGTTAATGTCACGGACATCCTAATGTCATGGGGAGAAAAAGCATACAGTCAGGGATGCCTAAGTAAGGATAGGGGTTTGGGCATTTTGAGGTGAAATGTTCATTTTCGTATTTTCTATTTTAGGAATAGCATATCCAAGTCAAAATATTTCTAGCATAAAAATGTCACTTTTTCAGTTGATGCATTAAGCTTCACTAATCAATAAGGGTCAGTAGTTTACATCAAGGATGAAACATAGCTTACGGATGAAACATAGCTTACATTAGAAAATGGGGAATTGTGTCCCTCTGGCTCTGCACAAAAGTGGCAATATTTCTTCTGATACTTATTTTGGGGGGGCTTTAAGAAAACAAGCTTGTAACCATGGTAATGGGAAGCATTCAAATCAATAGTAACTTACAGTGTTGTGACAGGCATTGATATTTGCCACTTTTCCAGAGCTGGTCTCTATAATTATTGCTTTCACTTGCCAGTAGTTGATTAGCAAATTAAAAAGGAAAGCTAGTGGGACAGAAGGTTGAAAAAGAGTCTCCAGTTACCCAGGAAAGTTACAGAGCAGGCTTTTGCTTATCTGAGTATTAGAGAACTGTATGGATGTTGATCACTTTTATATGTCCATTAGTATGGAACAGTGATAGCCATACACTTTGAAGTTGTTGGTCATTTCGATAAAGTACTTCAATGCTGATTTAATGCAAGCAATATGATGATTGAAATGATTACAGCACCTTAGATGGTATTTAGCCCAAACATGATGGTATGCCATAATTTTGATAACTGAAACTAATGCCATGTCTGGAACACCTTATTTGTTTTACTGTCTTTATATACACAGTTTAGGTAATTGAGGAAAAATAATTTAAATTGATTGATATTAGACTTGAATTCGTCATTGAAATGTCTGGGAGAAACTGCTTCAGATAATGTCTGGGAATAGCTATATATTAACTGATTTTGTATGGTCTTACCATGATTGTATATCTTTGCAGACAATAGGGAAGGGTTCCTTGTGGTGTGTGGACCCAGACTACAGACCGAACCTGCTGCAAGCTTTACGCAAGACCCCGTACCACCCGTATCACCAGTTACAGATGCTCGCTAATCCACCACCATCCCAGCAGCACCATTTTCCATTATACGGGTAAGTACTGGTCAGTCTGTCTGAAGTAGTCCGGTCTGGAAATGACAGCAATCTAAACCATAACATGCTGCGCTTGTCAATGATATTCACGATATCCTCTGGCGCTACTTTAGTTGGCATCAAAGAAATGCTACAGATTATCAGAAACAGTATCATACAATGCTAGAGCAGACTTCAACAGTTAAAACCATAAACTGTATGACATTAACGTCCATGTGGTACAGAAATGCAAATTTGTTCATTATGTTCATAATTTTTATCTGCATATGGGAGCAATTTGAAAAAAAACTATCAAAATTCATATGTCATGAACACTCGAAGCAGCTGTTAAAATGCCAAGTTTTGAAGGAAAAGCAGCAAAAGTAATTAAACTTTATGCAAAGACAACATATTTTTTCTTGTCATTAACACATGCAACTGTTTAAATATTTTTTTTGTAAGAGTGCTGAAGAATTATAGGTAAAATGGAGTAGACAGATATATTTTGAAACAATACTAAATGACTTTCTTTGACTAACTCATACCATTTGATTATGGTATTTTAAAAACATCAATAATCTGAAGGCATGAAAAATCTAGATTAACTGATTTTAGATTAAACAAAGAATTTGAGTGAAATACCAGCTTACTCAGGTAGCAGAACTTATTTCTGCCCTAATGTTACCTTAGGTTTATCAAATGTAGTAGCATAGAATATGATTGCTTGATAGATTGAACGGAAAACAGAACTTAATCAAACGTCAATAATTGGGTATATAAATTACCCCTGTCATGACTATTACTATATTTAGACAACATTAAAAATCGAGTGGCACTGAGTTAGGATTTACGTCTGGAGTAGATTTATCACGGTACTTTTGATTATTGTTGAATGTCTCTTTTTCCAGGAACAATGTAATTTTGTTGCTTAGGAACACAAACAGTACATTCATTAATAAACTATTGTTCAGTATAAAAAAGGGAACTGACAACAGAAAATATCAATAACAATCTTCATACTTTAACAGCCTCTGAAGCTTTTTCATCAGCAAAATTGCCTTCTTAATTGAAGAAGGCCATAGCTGAAGACCTTCATACAGTGTCGTGTTTTAAAGTAGTTTACAGGTGAGAACTTCGACAGGAGTCCACCATTATCAGATATCTTATCAATACAAGCAGGTGACATTTCACAAGTTAAAAGATGCCAGCAGATCACTTTAATAGAAATCTATCAAGTGCCTTTGTTTAAAGTAGTCTTTATTCATCACTTTTATGGGTGAACTAGAGAGAATTAAGAGAAAGAGAAATGTCTCATGTGGTTTATATTACATTTGGAACTCCATGCCATGAACTAATTAATGGGAAAACAAGGTCCTGTAAATAATGTGAAACCTTGACCTGTTGGCACTGTTTTAGAACCTTCATTGTAATTGAGATGAAAAAGTGGTTTTGCTGTATTTTTGTTCAACTAAAATACAGCATTAATATCAGTTGTTATAGGTCATTTTAACTTTCAATAATAGTAGACTTGAAAATCTCAATCTGAATTTGTATATCTTTATTGGAGAGATTAAGACACCAGTAAATGCTTTCTTTAGATATCAGGAAAAGGCAGTGAGCTGACCACTTCTTGCAACTAATACAGTGCAATGTATTCATGATGAAAACTTAATTGTTTTGATGTATATCATATTATATATGCATTCTATTGCTTTTAATTGACACTTGTATGAAGAAATGCTATAGGCTATTTTGTAAAACAAGGAAGATTTAATACAACATTGAAATACATTCCTCCAGGCTAAATACAGCCATAATTATTTACCGTACAAGAAACCAGACAATTATCCATAATGCAAGATACAGGGCAAAAAACAGCAAAGTGGTGTATGATGACTGCATTTACACAGTTGCACATTTAATTATGAGCATACTGATGCCAATTTACTGCAGATTTGTGCAATGTCATTGACATAGCATGTAACACATGACCTGGGGGTTTAAGTTTCCATTATTAGTATTATTAATTAAATTAAGGTTTAAGGTTCCTCAAGTCAGATATTGTATATAACGCTTGACTTCCATAAGGGCTCTGCCCTTGATCCATGATGCCAGTCAAATTTGGCCTTGTTAATTTTGCCACCTTTGTCACAAAATCCAGTGGCCTTTATTTATGCTACAAATTACATTGTGATAAAACTTGAAAGCTTAGCACAACATGCTGAGACAGCTAAAATTGTCTAAAATTCAGATTGAGCTGTAACATGCTTGGATATCTAGAAATGTGTTTTTACAATTTGGTCAGTTTTACATGAGAGATTGAACCAGATGCAGAATGTAATGTTAAGCCAGTAATGACTTCCAATAGGCTGTAAGTTTCACATACTAGTAAGGAAGTTAAACCAGTTTATCTTGATATGTAGCCTGGCAATAAAAAACCTGCCCAGTATCTTCCCTGTTGTATCTCCTTTATCTATTGTAGTGTCTGTTTTCAAATTGAAAACAGATAAACATTGTTAGACATCAAACTATACAGAAAACAACATACATGCTGCATTGTTAGACATCAAACTATACAGAAAACAACATACATGCTGCAAAACATCTTTTTATTTGCTTGAAAACTAGGGAAACTTCTGTGACAGTGGATGAATTAGGGCAGCATTTCCCTGCAAAGCCCACATCTTAACCCTTATCCTAGTGGTGGCAATTGATTCTGCCTTATCGACCAGTGCAGATCATGATCAGCCTGCACATTTGTGATCATGTCTTGCACTGTTCACTATTCAGGAACTTTTCATTGAGTACACATGTTACAGCCCAAATTGAAACACGGGAGGATTTTGCTTGTATTAGTGGGCTAAGATTTAAAAGCCTTGTCCAGGATTCAAACAAGCACTAGAATTCCAAGTAAACCCTTGCAGAACATGTTTGGCTGGTTTTAAATAACGTAGACAGAGCTGACACAAGTTGTCAGCATGTAAAATATATTCATAGCCATGAAATAAAACTTGTTATGAATATCAAGCTGATATAATGATAATATTTTAATTTATGTGTAGGGCTTAACAAAATAATCATGTCCATGCTTATAACATATAACAATACACTCATAACTATAATATAAACAACGTCATCAAAAGTCAAGGAGTAAAAAATTGATGTACATAAGAGGGAGCTGTGGCATGCTACAATAACATTGTTAAATTTAGTCACGATATGGTTACATTTAGTTACAAACAAACATTAAATACTACATAATGTTAGTCTGCCCTGTAAAAGTTACCTCTGTAAGGAATAAAAAAAGTCGGTATAACTGTAAAATAGATAAAGACGAATCATTACATGTACATGAAATGCACAAAACATTTCTCTGAGAGTTTCTGCAGCATCCTGCAAAGTTTGAATTATGTAGCACTGGAGACATTTAGATTTTTTGTGCAATATTGGAGCATCTTCTATAAAGATATACCAGTTTCAGTTAACAGTGGTTACATCTAGACAGAGAGTGAAACAAAATGCATCATGATTGTGATCGTGGAAAATATTTCCTGATCCCCTCACACTCTCAGATGTCACTTTAAGCGAGTTGACTGTGCGAAGTGCTGTTATAATATTGTAATTTTCACAGCAGTTTGCTTCATTTCCATAGAAATGAAAAGGCAACATATAGTGTTTTATTGGTAACCATAGTGACAGAATATATAAATAGGAAGTATGGTTGGTTAATAAGTACAGGTTTCTATACAAGCGTTAACCTACATAAGTTCTCTGTCTGCCATGTAAAATCAAATGTGTTTTCATAACCTTTATTGATGATTTCTTGTTGTCTGACCATTAAAGAAGACATAAAGTGTAAATTACTAATTCACATGGTTGTATACTTAGTGTCTAGACATAACACACACACACTAGAAGAGAAGTCATATTTCTTTTTCATGTGTTTTCAGGTTGAAGCCAAGGCCGCTAGCCCCAAGAATTGGACCCAACTCTATATCACCTCGTAAGTGAACAATACTAGGTTTTTAAAAAGGGTGCATAATGCAGTTATATTTGATGTCTATGTCCTTGTGAAGGACATGTAAAATGTGGCAGAAAGCTTTTATTTTTCCTAAAATATTAAATATCTTAATTTAAATCTTTTATTTCTCATATAATTTCTACAATGTTTTATGATATACTTAAATTAAAGTCATTAATCATTTAAATTTTGTGACTTCATAGAAAATATAAATGGGAAAATTACAGTAAAGTATCCTACCTAATTAACCATGCATGTTTTAACAAAACTATGATTTATTCCATACAGATTTGTTCCCCTTCCTTAGTAGAAGACTAGGACAGTCTCATCTTGATATAGGTAAGACAAATACTTATAATGAGGATTGTTTGCTTCGTTTAAAATGCATTCATTTAGAAATTTAATACCATAACAAAAGAAGAATATAAAAAAAGATATGTTAGTTGAATATCATACACTTATCTTTTTAATAGAACTAGGTGTTTGATCTATTCAACTCTGAAGTGTCTCACATGCAGATGAGTGTTGTGAGCACTTAGATTACAGGGATCAGCTTGCAAGCTTTTGCAAGATACTGATCAAGTGTTTATTGATTAGGATTTACTGATGATGCTGCATGGTGCAATAAGATTGCAGTTATCTCTGAAATTGATACAACTTCCAATGGTTTGTGATGCATTAGTCATTTTATAAAAACGAAAAAGCTATT
The DNA here is from genome assembly GCA_032359765.1 of Saxidomus gigantea. Taxonomy (NCBI): domain Eukaryota; kingdom Metazoa; phylum Mollusca; class Bivalvia; order Venerida; family Veneridae; genus Saxidomus; species Saxidomus gigantea. Next base: position 9,178 of record JAUMHA010396306.1, read on the forward strand.
TGATAATTGATCAAGGCATTGGTGAAGGCATTTTTTTCCAAGTTTTCAAAATATGGCATATCATATTTCTGCTGCCTGTCTGTATGTTTGTTCAAATTACTTCTCAGCTATAACTCTGTAACTGTGAAGGGGAACTTCACAAGATTATAGAGCAATATGGGAAGAAGGTTTTCCAACAATACACCAGTAATCAGGTCTCATTTTGGTGTCAAACCCCTACTTGTGGAGCATGTAACAGTCACAGTGAGAGCCTTCTTTTGTGGAATTAGTTTGCCAACAGTCAGTTGCAAATTCAAAGAAATGGGACTTAGTTGCATTACTACATGTGTAATACTGCACTGTTGACAGATAGTTTCATAGCTTCTTGTTATATTTTAATGTATTCCATTTTATGTTTACAGACAGTGACATTAAAGATGTAGCACAGACCCTTGTGTCTCTTAAAAGTTGGAGTAGTAAGTAGTTTATATTGTAAAACCTCTTGTAATCTATTTTGAGATAACATTTTAACCTCATCCCTCTAAATTTCTGAAATGGATTTGTTCATCTTTCTATTTTGACAATACAATGAATTGCGGGAAGGTTTGCTCACTGAAAATTAACTGACTGAATAGTGAACACTGCAGATCATGACATACAGGCTCACAATGAGTGCTGCATTCAAAAGACTAATCATTTAACTGCTAGTTGGGTAATGAATGGTTCAGATTTGCTTGTATGCTATCCAGCACAGTTGCAAAAATGTGCTTAACTTAACAAAAGGAAATTGAACTTAAGTAAGCTATGATGAGACTTTTGTTACTGTTAAGGCAAGTTTGAAAATTCACAAACCCAATACTGTTCTCTTGGAAAAACTGATGAAATTGTGTAAGAATTCTCAAAATCTGCAAACTCCCATCAGGTAATTATTTTCATAAACACGTTAAACCAGTGGAGTAAAAAAACGTTTATTCTGTGTTTCAGAAGCCAAGGCGGAAAATGCAAGTTTTGCTCAGGGACTGAAAAGAAAGCTAGGGTAGGTTATATTTTGTTTAACGCATTTAGTGCATGATTTTTTTCTGTCAAATATTTTTGTAAAATTTCAGTTTGAATATTTTAAATCTCTGAAATCACAAAAATTGATTTTTTTGTACACTGTTAATGCTTGAAACTGTTTCCTTAGTGTCATTTGCGCATTATTTTTTTTCAAAAGCTTTCGACAGTAAATTTAAGTCAGTGTTGAAATTTAACTATGCCTGCATGCAAGAGTTTGATAATTTAGCGTCAAAGTTAAATTAAAAGACATACCAGTAAGTACAAGCTAGTGTTCTATGTTGTTGATCAGAGACAAGCTCATCCCGAAGGTTGCGGGTTCGAGTCCCACTGGAGTCATGACCTTTCCTCATACCGGTATAACACCAGTACTGATTTTTCCAGGAAGCAAACTCGAGAGTGACTTGATAAGCTAGAAGCTTTCTTCACAATCAAGCTAAAAAAAACTTGGAATAAACTATAAATCGCATTGTAACAAACACTTTAGAAGAAGCCAGAATTGCTGTATATTAAACATCAAAATGTGAATTAAACGGCCTCATTGTTCAGTGGTTAAAGTTAGAGTTTACTTTGATCTTGTAATGATACATTTTGTCTCTGAAATAAAGTAAATATTTAACTTTTGTTGTCTTATGTTGCAGAAGTCTGTAATATTCAGTTTCCTTTCATTTACAAAACATAACCTTTCTTGCAATAGTAAAGTATGTTGTCTCACCAACATTCACCCATGGAAGTCTCTCTAGCAGCTTTCACGGTTTGTCTTCTTGTTTGAAGTATTGAAAACATGCTTGATTTTGCATTGATTGATGAATGATTGATGAATGATTGATAAACGTTTAAAGACTTTTAAACTGCAGTGCAAGTTGCGTTAACATTAATTTTATTAATTCAGGCTTGTAGAGCCCAGCATGTACTAGAGATGTAAGTTACACAGTTTGTGTTACACAGTATTAGTTGATGTTCATGTTTTACACTGATTTTGTTCTTCTTTTGTAATATAAGTTTGCAGTGATCTCAAAGAATTACTTTAACCCGACACACTTGTGTAGATTTTCTCTTTAATAATATTTAGTGTGAAAAGAAAAAGAATTTTATATTTTTGTCTTTGATCATTACTGTTTTCTTTGTATTAAAAACATGTCTACCTCGAGTAGAAGCAAATTAGCTTTTTACTGATAATATTTTGTAGCATTTGTCATCTCAGTGCTATATGCATTCTCTGTTCAAAGAGCCATATCACACTACTCTGTACATATGGTAAACACAAAATACCCTGATTCTTCATATTTTTTTACTGTACATAGAA
>JAUMHA010396317.1:1684-23664 GCA_032359765.1 Saxidomus gigantea
AAACTAGTGCAAAACAAACAAAAATCTATGCGATTAGATATATAACTTAACTATCTATTTTGATTCATCAACCCCATCTGTTGGTTTAGTACCAAAGTGCAATTGAGTGGAAATGGTAATATTTGTGGGTTGTTTTGCATTATGAGAAGAGCATCGCAGCATTTTATCATTAAAACATTGTTACATTTTGTACATTGTATTAAATGTGATAAAAGGTACAAACTTGGATTTGGAATTACAATTTATCTTTTGAAATTTAAACATTTCCTTAAATTAAATCAACATGTATATTGACCATACTGGCATAATATTTCATCAGTTGAGAAAAGCAACTTCCTTAACAATACTTTAGTTGATATATTAAATGTGCCATACATTTTGCACTTTAATATCAACATTCATGACATAGTATAGGAATCTCGATTCTGCTGGCGTAGCGATGCGCTTCCTGTTTCGCCTTTGTGAAATGTTTTTTGGGGGTTGAAATTTTATTTTCATTTTAAATAAGGATTCATATTTTATTCAGTTATCCTTCAAATAGGTAATTCTTACAAACAAATTCATAATCAACTGGTAAAGATAGCTGGCTTAAAATGACTATAACCTCTCACTGATTAGGGGTCCTGGGTTTGATTTGAATTGTGCAATATGACAACAAGTTATGAAGTGTAGCACATATATACTAGTTTGTCATCATGAACTTATAAGGTCTCTTAACGTGAGAAAGTGGCTGTTTCATATGGAGGATGATAGTCGTGTCCTGGTTTTTCACCAATAATGTTAACGGTGGTAAGGTAAACTGAACAGTAATATTTTTGGTATACAACATGCACTGTCACCCTCAAAGAAAGCATGTTTGATACATTCTGTTATGGCAGTCACATAATTTTATTATTTCATTGAAGTAAATTTTACAATTCTGTCTTTTACATTACAGCCAACTGTATGTCTGGAGATCGATGGTCATGACGTTTGTGTTCCAGTGGTAGATGGCAAAGCATATATCAATATTTTCATTGGAAAAGGAACAGATAAAAGTCGCAATTCTTTGCAAAACATTGGCAAAACCAACAGTTATTCATGTTTCTTGGAAATGTAAAATAAATGTAAAGAAGGAAGATTATGAATTGTTCAAAAATGTAGTACAGTATTTGCATTGGTATTCTCTTCTTCTTGCCATTAAAGATGCCATCTCAGAAGGGAATATGTTCATGCTTAATGTTGTGCTTAAAATGATAATTCATTGTTTCTATGCTCATTCGGAACTGTCCAAATACTTTTCTGAATGTATTGATTTTATACTGAAAACTGAACATTTGTTAGAACCAAAGTTGGCACTCCATGTACGCATTAGTTCATTTGTTAATCCTTTTGATGGTATTGGGCACAATAAACCTGCAGACCTGGAGAAAGAAAAAACCAAGTAAAGGAATTTAATAGCTCATCAAAGGTTTAGGAGAAGAAAAAACAGAGAACACAATTACAAAATTTCTAAGGCAGCACCAATAATCAATGAAATTTCTAAAAACTTTGACTGTAATGTTAGCAACAAATAAAAAAAATCTACTCATAAACTCGTTCTCAAGTGAATGATCTGAAAACACTCATATACGTTTTAAAACGGTTAAAACCGTTTGTGTATACACCAGGACGACATTTGGCAACATACAGGGGAGTCAAAGGCAGTGTACATGATGAACTTTGTACAAGGACAGACACATTTATTGGTTCTATTTTATGTGTCGTTAACAGACTGAAACAAGACCTGCCACTAAATGATAATGATTTGGATAGTGATTAGCACAGAGTAAGACATTCAGCTTTCTTAATCATTGATTAAGCTTCCAAGTATGTCTGGACAGACCAAACTTTGCCATGACCATTCAAACTGTGTTTATGCCTTTTGGACTAATTTAGCACATTTTATGATCATCCCTTGTAGGTGACAGAAAGCAATGCTCTGACGGTTGTAAAAACAATGTTTCTAGGATTAATTTTGATGTCACATAGGTCATTATGTCAGTTATGGTATTGTTTGTTGTCTTTGATCACAAGTGTTCTCTAAGCACTTGTAAATTGTAATTATTAGCCCTATAAAGGGGATCTGGAGCAATCCAAGTTTGGTGATGTTAGTGAAATTTTGAAATCACACTACTATGTATATTTATATGATAATCATGTTAAAATGAATGGATTTTAATTTTAGTTTCACCACTGAATTATGATAAGATTATTCTTTGTACCATAAAAATGGAAAAGAATGTTAATTCTTTCAAAGAAAATTATTTTAAAAAATCTTAAAATTTATAACCTGTCTTTATTACATGAAATTTATCACTTATTTTAAAAGTTATTGAATGAACGTTATACCAATGCATAGATATTGCTATATTCTTAAAAAATGTACATTTTTGTTATGTTATAAGTAAAGTTATTATCAAGGTCATATTTGACAGAGTTATGCCACTTTTTGTACTAGATTTTGTCACAAAAACTTAATGTTGGCTATAACTTCGCCATATCTTAAGGTATCTTAATCAAACGTTTCAATTGTATTACTTATGACATAAGGGTCATGATGCCGCCAAATGTTTTTGATTAAAGTCGTATTTTACAGAGTAATGCCCCTTTTTGTACTTAGAATTTGTCACAGAATTATTGGTTATTCTGACAAAGCGTCAGACGGCGACACAAGTGTTCTACTGAACATCCATCTAGTTTAAGTATTTGGTCAGTGGTCAAATTGACTTTGAATGTTATCTAGTACAGGAATAGTCAGTCTTCATCGACAGAACATATTATGGGATCACGCTCAAATCAGTTCATCACCAAATCGAGGACCACTATCTTGGTCTTATTTCGGCATGTCAATTATCTTCAGACACTATAGGGTTACTGCCCCAGTATTGTGTAAAGTTCATGATTAATATTATTATAATTATAGCACTGATAAATCTTCATCTTGAAAAAATCTTTAAATCATGTCGAAATTTCTCTAAGCCAAGTTGTTCTACACTTGAGGTTACTTTGTACAGTTATTATGCATATCCATTTTTGCTGGTTACACCTATTATTTGACAACCGGTACTGATGATAAATGACAAGTAAATCTAGGAGTATATCTCGAGCAGTTTAGACTTCTGTTTTTATATATTTAACCTTTATCCCACTAAATATTTAGAATATACTGGTCCGTCTTTCCTTTTGGACAATACTATTTGTTGTTAAAAGGAGTTCTCCTGGTATATTTACCACCTGAATAGGAAACATTATAGATCATGCACAGATGTGATGTAAGATGACTCAAAGGATTAAGATGACTCAAATTTACGTGTGTACATGTATTTCGTTTACCAATAAAATGAAACTGAATTTAGGATTTATGAAATTGTATTAAACCAATTAATTTGATACATGTTGTATTTAACTATGTGTCAGTCACAGTTTACAAGCCTCTTCTATTTGGTGCTATGTCACTGTTGTTATAATACATGATGACAGTTGCACTTTTACCTTTTCTACCAGCCCTGCCAATTTCCTAAAAGTATTTTTCAAGGGTTGTTGGTGATCTAAAATGAATTATTTTAACCACTGTCGGTGCATTTAAACCCATTCCAAATGCTACAGTAGCAAAAATAAGTCGGACTTTTGGCTGCTCTTAAGTGATTTCACTGATAATATGGCACTTCATTTTGATGCGTAGTCTTTATGATAATTGGCAAACATCCTATTTTCAAGAGTATGTTCATCAATTTTCTGGTAAGCTTTGTCACCAAATAAATGTGCAATGAACACATAGCTATATCCAACACTTTCTAAATTATCACAATAAACTACTGGTTACTGGAAATTTATTGAACTTCAGTAAAAACTCATTGCTAATCTCACTAATGATCTCATCATATTTTTAAAACTTCTTTACATTTGGCAATCTTTCCCTTTTTTTCTATAAAAATATTTGGACTAAATTGTTCCTAAATTTTGATGTTGTGCTTAAAGTCTTTAGATCTGCTGGTGTTGCTGTTGCAGTAAGACCTAAAGGTGGTACACTTCTGTGTTTTTCGTAATATTTAATTAAAAAATGTAGCTCATCTATTAATAAACTGAGAGTATTATATGGCTTTCATCTTCTTTCACTACAAAGGGAACCTTTATATATTGAAAAACCAATGTATTTATATTCAACAAAGTCAATTTTGTACCCTAGAACAAAATATTCTAGCTTGTTTAAGGGTCTGGAAATACCGCAATGCTTCAGTGTGTTTAAGATGCATTTCCAAAATGCTGTTAAGAATTGACAACCAATAAAGAAATGTTCTAAATTTTCTGTGCTTCAACAGCAATGGCAAATAGGGGAGTTTAATATTTTCCATGTATATACATTTCCATTTGTGGCTATTACTTTATGTATTAGTTTATATTTGTATTGTTTTATTCTGTTACCTATTATAAATTATTTGAGTAATAGATATAATTTTTCCCAGTCAACTTTAACAGAAAAGAGATTATTCCAGTACATATGTAAGTATGGTTTAACACATTTCCGTTTTACTAGGTACAAGTACATGTATCTATTTGATAGATCTTGTAAAAAAGGTTGTTTATTTGTGGATATAGAGTTGTTCTTACTTTAGTTTTAATTGATGCTTCTGACTTAAGAGTGTGTATCCACGTTTTAGGGAGTGCTGCTTTTATTTTTTGTATCTAACTTATCCAGTTACGTTTATTAGTTAACTTTTCAAATATGAATGTATCATTAATGTTTCCAGTTTCCTCTAATATATAATTTACAAAACTTAATCCAGAATTGATCCAGGAATGGAAAATAAAGCTTTTGGATTTGTGTTTGATATGATAGTTGCCTCATAAAATTTGTTTTCTTATTTCGAAAAAGGAGGACGGTTTTGCTTCGGATTTTACAGTTTTAAGGTAATTCCAAGTTTCAATTAGGGACCTAAAGAAGACGGGTAAAGGATGTTTTATTTTTGGCAGTGATTTAAAGGCATCAATGTTCATTTCAAATATGAGAAGTTCACGTCCGTATTGGTTCGAAAGTAGTTTCGTATTAATTTCTAGTTAGCAAATTGATTATCTAAAAGAGTCAACGTACATCATATTTATACCGCCATCTAAATTTTCCCCAATTAATGTACATCTTCTAATTTTTTCGGACTTGTTATTCCACAGACACTTTAAGAACATTGTATTTAACTCATTGATGACATTCTGTGGAGTATGCATTGTTTGCATGAGGTATGTAAAACTTGGCAGTATGATTGATTTGATAACAGTTACTTTACCATAAAAGGTTAAATTTCTACGACTCCACTGCTCTATTTGTAATTTGATATATTCTGTCTTTTCTTTCCAGTTTTTGTTTAGGCAAAATTCAGCATCGTGCCCGAAATAGACCCCAAGTGCTTTTATGCCATTTTTTAAACTGTATATTAGCATATGTTTCTATATGCTTTGTTTTTCCAAAGCATAAGCCTTCAGTCTTTTTCCTATCTAGTTGTAAACCGGAATATTTTACAAATTCACCAACAAGGGCTAAAGCAGTAGTTATTTCAAGTTTGTTATTTAAAAAAAGTGTTGTGTCGTCGGCTAGCTGTGATATTTTGACATGATGAATTCAGTTATTATAATGAATTTTTATACCTTTTATGTCTTTGCATGATCTTATTTTAGAAGCTAAAAGTTCTGCTATAATTACAAAAAGAAGAGCAGACAGAGGACATCCTTGTCTTATTCCTCTTGACAAGTAAAAATAATCCGATTTCCACACATTGTTGATAATTGCAGACATTATGTCTTTGTAAAATATTTTTACCCATTTTAGAAATGTATTTTTAAATCTAAATTTATGCAAAACATCAAACATGAAGTTCCAATCTATAGTGTCGAAAGCCTTTTTAAAGCTGCTCGCTCTCAGTTACCGTTGAAAAAAATATTTAAAAAAAAAATTGACATTCTTATTCATAAATATAAAGCTAAAGGCTAGAATAAAAAATAAGCAAAAATCTAGGTAGGAATTTGCAGAAATCGATTGAAAAGGTCGGTTACACGGCACCGCTACACTCTATGTTTATATTGAAATTTCAAAAGCGTTTGAATTTGGTAGCGTATTTTTCGAAATTTAGAGATGTACGTGACATGATTTTATACTGGAGCTTTTTTATATCACAATATGTTCTAAAATACATCATTTACATACAGTTTGAAGAAATTAATTTTTTTATCAAAATCTGAGAGCGAGCAGTTTTAAAATCTAAAAATACAATCGCTCCTTTGATGTCTAAACTTTCCGAATAATCGATTATATCTTGGATTTGCCGGATATTGAAGTCAATATATCTGTTTTGTATGAATCTTTGCTGATCACAACTAATTATATTTGGTTATACGTTTTGAAGTCGTTTTGCTAAATCTCTAACAGCTGTCTTATAATCTATATTTATAGGGCGCCAATTTTCAAGGTTTTCCGGATCAGATTTTTTATATATTAGAGAAATGATACTTTGTCTCTGACTTCGTTATATTTGCCCTCTCTCGGGGCTTTCATTTAAAGCTTGAACTAACAAGTCTTGTAAATTGTTCCAAAACTTTTGATCAATTTCTACAGAGAGACCGTCTGGACCAGGACTTTTATTTAATTTCATTTCATGTAAAGCGGTTTTGCATTCTTCTATCATTAAGCTACTTTCACATAAATCTGCATCTGATCAGTTAAAACATTTTCAAAAGTAATAGTATCAAGATATTCGCCGTAGCGCATATCATCATTAGTAGACGTCTATAGTTTTTGTAGAAGTTAGTTTCTGCGTTTAAGATATCTGTCGGAGTGGAAATACGTTTTATATCCACAATTAGTGATGTAATAATTTTCCTACTTTGCCGTGATTTTTCAAGGCTTATAAAATATTTAGATTTTTTTTCGCCTTCTTCTAAGGTTTGAATTCTCGAGTGAATTTGAGCTCCTTTCGTTTTGAAGTCATATAACAATTTAATTTAGTTTTCAATTTCTAATATTTTACTATGTGATGTTATATTATTCTCACTTCTTTGATATAAATATTTTACTGTTTTTCTAGCGCTTGTAAATTATTATTTCTTTCTCTTGCTTTCTGCTTGGAAAAAATTATCGAGTTTTCTTTTATTTCATATTTACAAATTTCCCATTTGATTGGGTGCTTTCAATATTTAGACTTTTACATTTATCAATGACTTGTGAAATCTGTTCATTGTAGGACTGGTCTTCCAGATAAGAATTATTTAGTTTCCAGAATCCTGGACCTCTCTTAAAAGATGACTTTAATTTAAGTGATATTGCTTGGTGGTCTGTACTTTGTGATAGAGCAGGGCGTATATCTGTTGAAAAGGCTAATGGTATGATGTTTTCATCTATAAGCCAGAAATCGATCCTCCTTTTTTCAGAATTATTTTTACGGCGCCATGTAAACTGGTGTTTATTGTCATTTACCTTTTACCATATATCAATCATTTTAAGATGTTTCATTAAATCAGACAGACTTTTAGAAAATGTTTATGCTACTTGTCATGGAACGTGATATCCTATCAGATGTATTAAGAACTTCATTAAAATATCCGCCTAAAATAATTATACCTTCTGCGTGACTTTTTAAAATATCACTGATTTCCAGGAAATATTTCTTTCGCTTTTTCTTATCATTAAAGGCATATATATTCAATAATGCATAGGTATTATTGTGAAATTCAATGTTAGTTCAGACATATCTTCCATTACAGTTACTGTAATGGTTTAAAACGGTGCTATTCAAAGATTTGTGTATAAGGATAGAGCATCCTTTGCTATTTGTTGCGACGTATGAGTTGTAGAAATCCAAGTCATTGTATTTTTATTTTACTGAGTTAATGATATCAACGGTGAAGTGAGTTTCTTGCAACAATGCTATATTTTTTTATTTTTTTTTGTATTAAATATTGCTGCAGTCTGCCTTGTTTTTGCTTATTTCGTAAGCCTTGACAATTTAAGGACAATAACTGTGTTATGTCTATATCTGATGACGACATGATTCAAAGTAATTATTTATGGCTATGATATTTGATTTAAATACATCAAAATTATTTGGTAAAGTACACACGTGTAACAACATGATCCAAATTAATACTATGAAGTTTGATTTAAACATATAAATGTATTTAGTAGAATAAACCATGTTTGAAATGGCTACATATTGCTTTGTAAGCTTGCACTTTAATGTTTTAAAAAAGCTTAATTTTCTAATAGATTATTATCATTATGCAGAAGTGTAAGAAATTTATACAAAAAGAACCTCTGATACATTTGCAATAATAAGTGAAACTAGCATTGAGAAAACAGTTCGCTATACTTTGCCATATCGCAACAGTACCGTAAATATTCTTGATTTGATTTGTGTTTAAATGCTTAAGCAAACAATTCTTATGCATGAACAGTAATAAGCAAAATATGATATACTCAGCAATATCGTAAAACAATGCCACATGTATAATAGTACATCTTGATTTTTAAAAATTCAAATGGTGACTGTAACATGTACAATAACAAGTGACAATAGCAATAGGAAAAACATGTGTAGCGTTTACTAAAACAAACTCAGCTTGTATGCTAGTACAATGAATAAGTCTGTACCGTAACAGTTTGCTTTGCTAGCGAAATATTTACAAAATTATGCCGAACAAAGTTGTAAGCATGAACTATGTGTGTTTGTCATGCGTATGTGTGGTCACATAGACCTATATTTGAGATCTATAGTTTTATCAAATTGTTATGTAAGCATGTTTATAACCTAGTTGACCCTTACCGAAAACAAAAAAGCAAGGGTGTATAAAGCCATGACATAGCTTATTGTACGAAAAATAATGCCATAATGCTGCACACAGATATTGGTATCTTTCGACGAAAGTGATGCGTTACCGGTGCAAAGAAGACATTGTCTATGTATAGAAAAAAAGTCCTTACATAGAATAACTTACATGAATACAGTTATAAAACGTGCGCTTCGAGGTACAAGCGTGTTTTTTCTTTCATAAATACTACGCACACATAGATCAATATAATTCACAATAGTAGATAAAACTTTCATGGTATGTGTATCATTATGAATTAACAATACTATACATTTTTATTAATATTTTTGTGAAAGCAACTTTCACTTTAGTTTCGGCCCGCAATTTGGGCGTTCTAAATAACGTATCAAGTTCTCTTTTCAACAAATAAAGAGGGTAATATATCATAGCTATCTCATAGTCCATAAGTATATTCCGGGATCAATTAAGGGACGAGGGAGAAAGAATGCAACAAGTTCAGTCATCACTATATGACTCATCGCTTGACTCCGATTCCGAGCTGCTAGCATCGCCGACTGTGCGCGTTTTCTTAGTTGTGTCATTTTCTACAGGGGTTGGAAGAGTTCTATGTTTTGAATAAGGATGATTTCCCTTGTTCAGTATCTCATGTTTGCTGGCACAGAATGCGTCAATCAACAGTTGTCCCTTGTTAATCTGTTTGCTCTTTTTACGCTTTTTGCGAGACTTTTTCTTTTCACATATGTTCTCCTCAGGTTCTTCGTGCATAACGGTGTTCGTGTTGGAAGCAAGATAACTCGTTTTGTGTGACTCAGGTAGCAATATACTCGGAGGCTCTAAGGGGTGATGTCGTTCGCCGTCAACATCGCTGACATCGCCTATATCGCAATCGCCTAGTCTGTGGCCAGATGTCATGCACTTCAGACATTTCCAGTCATTTTAGCAGTTATAGGTTGAATGTCCTTCTTCAAGACAACTTTTACATTTATCTACTTTCTTGTCAGCATTTTGCCAAAAATGAATAACACGCCCCCCGAATTTTCCAAAGGTCATGAAGCGTGATAGAGGTATTTGAAAGGAATTAGCATTGACCGTAAATAGCCTATCTCCTGTTTCACAATTATATCTCAGCTTCTCACGCACACAACTGATTACGTCAATCCCTTTCAATATCAGTGGTCTTAACAAGGTTCCATCGTCAACAGATAGGGGAATGTTCTTGACACCAAAACGAATTGTTTGTTCACTATCTAAGCGGTGTGGATTTGTGTTAAGAAGTTTTACCCGCTTGTGACTCAGCATTACACCTCCATTCAACAGCGCAACCTTGTCATTTAAATTGTCAACATATATTCTTCACATACCGTTGACTCTTTGGAGTCCAGTGATATGCGAAGGGTCTATTATATTTGCTAATGACCCATAAACCTCAGCATGCTTCAACCACTCTGCCTTTTCTGGTTTGCGTTTAGCAAACAGGCTCGTTTCTTCCATGAAAACAATCAGCGGGCCGCCATATTGTTCAGCTTGGTCAGTTCAGATCATCTGGTCATTTTCAAAATTCAAAATTTCAGTCATACCTCCAGTTTAATTGAGTCCGTAAAGCACAAATAAAACACTGTTAGAACTTTATAAATGTATTAAAGTTATAATACTGCCCAAAAATTGAGATATTGTATGAAAATGCAAAATACCGAAATAAACGTATAAATGTGAAGACAATCATTAGATAATACATTTGATCAATTGACAACGATTTTCTTTCCGTTGGGAAGCCGATGTCGCTTGATTTAATTTTCTACTTTCGAAATCGTCCGCCATTGTCCGTAACACATCGGAAAAAGACGTCGAATCTCATTTGCATACAAACCGGTGCTCACGTAAAAATTTTCACCGTAAAAACTGATTGGAAACAACTATGTCTACAACATCGGTAAGTGTCGATTTCGCTGTTTGGAAAGAAAAATGATAAATTTGGGTAAAAATGAAATATTAAATAACAAGTTATGAAACAGAAAAACTCAATCATTGTTTCTGCATATAAAACGAAACGGAATCACCCGAATACCAATGTTACTGGGATGTGTTTCTGTATAGAACATAGAATCTATCGTACATGTATATCGAGCAATGACTCATTTAGTTCATGTATATAACATAAAGTAATCAATCAGATATGGATCCAAGTCCTGACCTTTTTTTGAACGAACTGCAGCAATGTAATTTACACTAAAATTGTATCTGTATTCGAAAGACCATACGGTTATGGTGTACGTTATAGACGGTTCCTGTGTATTGGGTAAATACCCCCACCCACCTTGCAGTTGTTTCGATTATCAGACTTGATTTGAAGCAAAATGTATAAAGGTCGGTCCATAAGAGCAATTACATTAGCTTGTATTCATGGATGACACCTCTGTTATTTCAATGACTTTCACTGGAGCTTTTTGTTGTGCAATAAAATACTGCACTTCAGTGTAGGGGAAAGGTGCATTCAGTAAATTATATTCTCAAAGTTTACTTTCACAAATTAAACAAAAAAATGATTAAAAAACAAAGTGTGCCTGGTTTAAAATGAGATACAGAGCACATTCATTAAAATGGTTACACTGTATTACAAATACTACTGTATGGAGCACAAGGAGTAGGCAAAAAATGTTGTTTTGTTATATAAATGTAATGATATTTAGTTGTATTTTGCAATAAGAATCTGTTTACCATATCTCATAGAATATGAAGACATTTGCCACCTTATTCCAATTATATTAGATCTGAAAGATATTCATGATTTCTCAGACCGGCCATTTGTTCAATTAAAAGCTATAAGCAGATTATGTGCTTCAAACTTGTCTTTTATCAAGAAGTTCTTATTTATCAGTTATATCTGCATACAAAACATGGAGAAAACAAGACAACAGTCATATGGAGAAAGAGAATTAGTTTAAATTATGTTTCTGACCATAGATCTATCTACATCTGAACTTGAAAGTGTAAAACATTAATAAGAAAAAGATCTCAAAAGTGGGGTTACCCTTGAAAAATCAAACCCATAGTTTTAATGTCTCTGTTAGCACACTTTCTTCCAATCTGATGAAAGCTAAATGGCTAAGATCAAAACCCAGATATAAAAAAAATGATGTTATCCCCGTGGCTATTTTACTTATAAGCCATGATGAAAATGGGATGCCATGACTAACTCAGTCTTATGTTTAATCTTTTATTTCATAATGTCACTTTTAAATCAATTAAATTTATCTACAACTGCATGGGTATCGTATACCACTGTTTATGAGGATATTTCTAAATTACTTCATTATGTAGATAAATGGATCTACATGTGTAATCAGATGTTGATATATATAGTCCATGGATCTGATGTATCCAAATAAAGAATAATCGAATCTGAAATGATAACATTAAATGTCTTAAGCATAAATCCTCAACTCAGTGTTTTTAACATACCATGCAATAATCATTACATACAAAATCTGACATAATAATACCTATCAATAACTGGCACATGATAATAAATATATTAAATGTACCTTTCTTATACAATATACCTCTGTGCGTGTCGGGTTTAATTACTTAAAAATGCTAAAATTACAACAGTTACAAGAATAACACAAGTATAAAAACATGTACAATTTGCTATTGAATTGGGTCTTTCTACTTACAAGTTTGTGGAAATGTATTCTCTCCTCATCACACACACACTAATCTCACCAATGAACAGTGGGGTTAATCTGACAACTGTGCTGAAATACCAAACCACCAGATAATCATGCAATTGTTAACAGAAATAAATGACAATTCTGTGGAACACATTAACGCGACAGCCATTCCGCGGAATACAACCGAGAAACAATCACCCGAAATGCAACCCCTGAAAGCATTTCAAGTCATTTCAAATGTCAAACAATTCATAAAACAACATACTAACATACCAATTCAATCCATAACTCCTTCAAAGAATACTCAATAAAGTTGATAAACTATTAAAAAAACCTCTCAATCACAAATATGTCTTCCCTCGACAAAATTGTGTAAAGTACTACAAACCATGTACCTTTCAATCAGCTGACCTGACTAACCAATGTGAATTGAGAGATTTCCCGCTTCAAGAAATGAGCAAGCAGCGAAAGGGAAATCACTCATGAAATGAACATACAAGACAAACTGAATAGTCTCCCTTGCATCAAACAAAGATTACTTCCCTTACACTATAAGTACTAAGAAAGCAAGTAAAATTATATAAAACATTCTGTACAAAAATATGAGCCTGCTAAATGACTGCATACTTTCAAATGGTCACTGAAACAGGTCCTCCTACTAAAGTATAGATGTCCAGAAAAATCTATATGGGTCTTTAATTAGAAAATATCTACAATTGGAAATGAAAACCTATTATGCTTTCTTGAAATAAATAATTATGACCGTCAGCTATAGTATAAGGTTTTATAACCATCATTTTATGACCATCTTGAATCGGGTTGTTGAATTATTAGATGATTTAGTTATTTTTTACTCAATACTAAAACTAGTTTATTACTGTAAAATTGTATTTTTTTGTGTTCAATATGTATCAAGTTATGATGTATGCCAGAAACACCTCCTAGAAAACAATCTGTTATTGTTTTCTTTATTATATCCTACAACACTGACAATATTCTATATATTTCTTTCAGAGAAGTGAAGACAGCAGTACTTAAGCCAGCCCAGTTAGGCGTGGAAGGGGTAGAGGTGGCAGGGGTAGGGGTAGATCTAGAAGTGCTAGTCGTTCAAGAAGTGGCGGTAGAGGGCGTGGAGAAGGTAGAAGACAGCAGATACAAGAAAGAGTGAAGAAGAAATATTAGAAAGACAACATAGAGAAATGAAGGTACTAACATGATTTTGAGAAAATGTACTTTATCATAAGGCGTAATAGAAAAGTCAATACAAAGCGTGACTGTAAGTTGGGACTGTTTACATGTCAGTACCTTCTACATGATATTATAACTGTTTGTTTTACTTTAAAATCATACTTATAGGTGAATTTAAAATACAAATCATCATGTCCTTGTTGCAATCAGTAATAGTAGTATAATAAATTGAGCAATTTAAAAATTAGTGTGACTTTGCTGGAGTCTAACAAGACTTAATACCAAGACAATCATGTGAGGTTTGGAGACAATTTTCTGTTCAATAATTATGAAACCTGTCCAATACATTATTGCAACGTATGAATAATCCACAACTCTTTCAAACTTTCTTCTTTTCACAGGCTGAAGTTCAGACTATGGGTAAGGAGAAGTTGCAAGAGACCCTGTGTAAGGCAATAGACTTGCAGCCTGGCATAATCCTTGATGTGATGAAGCCAGTTGAACGTCAGCCTGGCGGTTACCACCCTGCACCAGGTGACAATACCCCAGACTGGTGTGTATGCAGGAAATGCAGGGAGATGCCGACAGTCGTAGAAAATAAATGCTGCCAGAAGATACACTGTGTATCTAACCAGGCAGTAAGTACTAAAAACATTTCAAATTTTCTTGGGAGTAAGGGTCATAAGAATCTTAAATTTTGCTACAGTTTATTACATAATTGTAGCTTTAAAGTACTAAATGATTCTGAATAGTTTGTTATCGATTTGGATTGCTCACTGTCCATAGTATGTAGCTAAATTTCTTCCTGAAATTGATAAAATACTTTGGGAAAACCACCCTTCAATAAACTAGTTCTCTAATGACAAAATATATTGCATGTTTGAATGCTTGAGAACCAGAGAAATAGAGAACTAGAGAACTAGAGAAAAGAAATCTTCCGTAATTTATACATGCTTATTGGAAGGTTTCTTAACATCTTAGACCACCTGCCAAAAACCTCCCAAGAGTAAAGCTTTAACCAACTACACTATTTCCTGTACTGGTGGAAAGCATTTAAATATTGACAAACAACTGCTCACAGGAACTGCTTAATTTCAGTGCTCTTTGTCAATGGGTGCCAATATCTTTCATGGGATTTAGGAAATATAGGCTTATGACTCTCTCACCTTTACTTTGATTCTGAGGAACAAGAGGGCAATCATGACCTTATCTGGGAGAACAATTGCTCCCAAAAAGACAGGTAAATGACGCTGACCAAATTCAGCCGAGATTAATCTTGCAATTTGCTTGAAAATTGTACACCCAGTCCAAATTTCATAACTGTAGCTTCAACTAGAACTATCACTGAAGTTGATCAATATCCCCCTAAACCACAACGACACAAGTATATGAACTTTTGATGCTATGCAAAACTAGGCACAGTACTTGTCTCTTCTGTACAGTATCATTTAATTGGATCAGAGCTTTTAGAGGAATAGAGCTTACAAGATTTTATCACAAGCCCCTGTGAGATTGACCTTGTGACCCCCGAAACTACACACGGTACTTGTCACTTTTGTGTAATATCATTAATTGTTACATTCATTGAAATAAGCTACCTGAAAATTCTAAATCATTGAGTCTATTGACATTGACCCGAAAATCGCAATGTTTTACAACTAGATTGAACTTCTATGATGTGTCATAAATTCTTGAAAGGTTTTGGATATTAGGGTCATCTGATGAACGCAAACAAGCTGAATCAAATATACCCCAGTTTATGGCTTTTTATGAACTGACCAGATGACTGTGTACAAAAACATGGGTTTTATAATTGCGTTTTTAATTATTTCCTTTTGATTTAGCTTTTGATGCCGCATGACCAACTTTCTTACTCAACCTCAATCCTATTAATTTCGCGTTGACTGGTTGCAAAAGTTGGCTTCCAGAATTTCAAAAAGGTTTTTCTATGACCCAGTGGCCAATGTAACGCCACATACTAGAGTTTGTAACAACATAATACTGTACTAGACTTTATAAAGACTAACATTCTCCGACCAACTTTTAGGATCACTGGGTGCCAACTGTAGTTTCGAGTGTTCATCAAGTCTCTATGGTTTTAAATGATAACCCAGATTTTGACCACACATGGCCGGTTTACAAACTAGACCTAGAATTCATACAGACACACATTTGACCAACTTCCAAAATGATCAATTCCTTACAAAAATTGATATAATGTTTTCTTATGTTTGGCCTGTTGACCCCTTGACTTCACCTTGACTTTATAGTGATGAATTTTCTGACCAAACTAACAATGGTTGGGTACAAAATTTGACGACAGACATCCATCAACCCTTATGCTCACCACGAGCACTTTTTGTTCAAACTGAGCAAAGAACTAGTTTTCCCATAAATTTATATGATTTTTCAATATCTTCACAAATTTTTCATTCAATGATAATATAATAATTCAGTCGTACTGTACAGTTTTATGCCTTGATTGGTAAACACCAGAATTAACATAATTCATAATTGGACAGAATTAAGTCAGACCAAAGTAAACATAAACAGTTAATGCTTGTGTGAGCAAACATAAATTGTGTTTTACCTCAAAGAAAAAAAAAGTCATTTTTTGCCAATAAAAAAAACAAGAGTCATTTTGGTTCAATATTGCTATCCAGATACACGTGCACTTTGCAGAGGTCGATTAGACACTGTAACACTAAGTATCTAGGCCCTTAACCTTTGGGCTTTGGAGGAGAAGGTTTTAAGGTTTTCCTTTATTCCATTGTAATCCCAGGGTTATAATTTGAACTAACTTATTAGAGGTCTATTAGGCAATGCTACATATCTGAGGTCCACGGCTTGTGGATTTAAATTAGAAGATTTTTGAAGTTTTTCCTATAGAAGCCTAATGGGTTTGACCCACCCGTTGGGATCAATTTTGACCCAGATTATAATTTGAAAAATATCTAGACTCAATGTCTCATGGTTTTAGAGAAGAGTTTTAAAGTGATTCCTTTTTGTTGCCATAGCAACCAGAACTCTGCATAGAATGGAATTCATTCTTTGAACAGTTTTGGTATAGCTTCACGAAAGGAACATCCCTGCCATGTTCATCAACATAGGCCCGGTGGTTTCAGAGGAGATGTTGTTTCAGGCAAAATGTTGATGGACAATCATCCATAAGCGTACCCTGACACAACCAAGTGAGCTTAAACTATAAGCAGTAAAAGGCTGAACAAAACTGTGCATATTTTCAAACTGTAAGCATGTAGCAAGATGTTATGGTCATGCTTGAAATCACTATATTCTCTCATACATTGTAGGTTAGGGGTGTGAACCCAGCTTCTGACCAGGTCGCTTTATGCGAGAAAGTTGGCAGTTTCTTATGGAGGATATGCATCTAGTACTGGTTCTTCCTAGGAACAATTCTTGGGTAAAACCATCTGTTTCAATGACCAAAAATAAGGATTGGACAGACATTAATATTCCTACAAGGTTGCTCAACAGTTTCAAATTATACTTTTAAGCACCAAAGTTACATTCTCTTGTGTGCATGTGGGTGTCATGATTTTAACAAGTATTCTAACGTTCAAATATCTCAAAAGTCCAAAAAGTGATAAGGCAAAAGTTTGCCAAAATTATACAGTGATAAAGAGCCTAATTTAATACAAGTTCCTTTACAGTGTTACACCTTCTGTTCAGAAGTCCAAAATTAAACCGTATATCCAAGAGGTCAGTGGGCTCGAACCCGTAACCTCTGGGATTAGCGGCAGACACCTTAACCTCTACACCACCGCTCCCCTCATCCTTACCCTAACCCTTTGAATGTTTTCTTATAGTTGGACCTACTAAGATAATTAGATTTACTGTAAAGCGTGTCGGACTTTACATAATAAAATAGAGAATAAAATGTAACTATGATTTTTTGCAGAAACATGAAAACATGTTTTTCACACACTTATTCATACTAATACATTTTAGCTCCACTGAGAACAAAGCTTACAGCTTATAGTCGTTCTCGAGACTGCTTCCTGAAAAACCAGTAAGGGGTCATATGAAGAGATACGGCCATGACCACAGTGGGATTCGAATCAGCAACCTTCAGGGTTAGCTACAGAAACTGTAACCTATATTACACCGTTACCCTTTGCTACAGTTTATAGGCCTCTGTACCAGAGATGTTTCATATTATATTCAAGTCTAAATGCATACATGTTATATGAAAACCTACAGAGTAATTCTTACCACAAACTGGCCATAGTTCTCTGCAGTCTTACAAGTAAACCAAAAGTGATTCACAATATCTTTATTCCACTGGTGAAGGAGACTATTGTTCTTTCTCTGTGCAATCTGAAACAAGGCATGTCGAACATCATAGAACTTGTACATGATTGTCAAGTCCATGATTTAGTTAAGGAAGAAACAATGAGAGTAAAAACTATTGAGTTAAGTTTCACAGTAGGAAAAATGTAACAAGAAAGTAAGAAAACAAAGACTAACAATGAGCTTTCTAAACCAAACAAAGTGTATTCAATTGTGCTGCTGTGTTTTAATCACACACTAAAATCATTTTAATGTGACCACTGTGTATGTATCGGCTTACTTCTAGTGTTTCATAATGAAAAATATTACCTTTGAAAGCTTTTCCCCTAAATTCTTTGCCACATGCCAAATGTCATGGGAGTGCTGTGCATCCTGGTAGCGTGTTTCTGAAATAAAGCAAATGACAACATTTTCATTCAGAAATAAAGAATAGACTTGTTTATATATTTTTAAGAAAAGACCAACATAAAAGTAGCTCTCTTCACTCATCTCAACATACAAAAGATTAATGAAGTGACATCATTTTTGCCAAATATGATAAATAAGATTGATAGCAAGAGTTTTTAAAGATTACAAATCTTGTACACTGCTTTATCTTCACAAAAGAAATAACTCTCTATTCCTGGTTTATAACCACTTAGCACAATGTTATATCAAATTTTGAGTACATGTATAACGTAAAAAAGACAACAGTTACTCAGAGTTACAATAAACACTTAGTCATTAAAGCACCTATTCCCAAATGAGCATCTGTAACAAACTCCTTAACTTCGACATTCTTCTTGCTGAGTTCTGTCAGGGCAGCCTGGAAGGCTGCTTTCTCCATATTGCCAGACTTCCTGTCTGTCATTCTTTTATCCATTGTTTTCAGAGTCAGGATTTACTTAGATTCTTGTTCCATGAGGGTGTAGGAGCAGTACTGAGCACAGTGTCCAGGGAAATCATTGCGACCATCACCTGAAATCTTGTTGATATCAATACTCTCGAAGAAATATGCTTGCTTATATCTGTTAGTTTTGAAAACTTAATAAACACATCTTTAAGGATTCAATAAGGCTGTTTCACGAGTCATTTGTGAAAACAGAAGCACACAATTATTGCCTGCGTTATGTTATAAAAGATAATAAAGTACTGTTTTAATGTAATCTTTTGGTAGGTTAGTCTCAGCTACATAAAGCATAATAGTGATCTTCAATAAGTACTATTCCTTTCTTCAATCTCAAATAACGTTTTGATACATGTTTCCAAGGATTGCCAAATTGACTAGAATGATTGTCTTATTCAAAGACAAGATACAACATCTCAGGCGGGAATCGTTTAAAGATGCCATTTCAGCTAGTGTTTTGTTCAACAAAACATTACACCATAGTCAGTGGAATAATGTGAGACACTGCTTGACAAATACTGGAGTACAATCTCAAAGCAAAGCATTACTGGATGTTTTACACTTGATAATGAAGTTGTTTTCAAAAAATGTTACTCAAGACAACAATCTGTTCATTTCGAAAGGCGCTCAGTACTTCCCTTTGGTGTTGTGCCCATACATTTTACTGTAATTGTTCCCACTGGTCAATATGGTGGAGCAGATCAAAAAGTCACCACAATGCATGCGTCGATTTAGAATGGGCTGTGAGCACCAACGAAGACTGACATGTCCTTCCTTACACAGCTACAATACAAAAATATCATTCCTTCTAATCAACACAAAAGAAATATGAAAGTAAAAAATTTCCTTGATATAGTTATTGATCACTATTCATAAATCCTATAAGGAAAACAAGTGTTTAGTACTTATTTGTGGTTGTGAGATAGAGTAGACGTACAAAGATTTTTTTTTCAAATTTGATTTCTTTTATATACGGACTTTTTTTTAATCAATTGCTAAATAAGTTCTTACAACTTAGAATAATCGCTTTCAACACTCATTCTAGATAGATTCAACTTTGAAAAAGAGGCAATGTCAAAATATGTGTGCCTTGCTTTAGAACACTACAGACATAGCTTTGGTAGGGGTAGAACCTGCAGCCTTTCAATCCTGAGGCAAACATGTACAACTATGCCACAGCTGGTCCACTTTTCAAATCATACTGACAAATTTACAGTAAATAATTAGCGGAAAGTACATTGTATTACTCTTCACAATTCTTGAATATTTACCCATTTCAAATATACTGCAGAACCAATATAACTGTCCACAATTTCCACATCCCGGCTGTTGCATGTTGTACATGTCTCACGCTTCAACTTTGCTTGCTGCATCAGTTGATCAATAAAGCAAATACATTTTACTGCTTTTGACGCTAAATCGCAATCTTCATTAGTCTTTATATATCTAATGCCATCCGATATAACTTCTTCTATAGGATGATCTTCCTCAACTAGTTCTTCCCCTACTCTTTTTAACCCGAACTCTGCTTCTTCAAAAGCAACGTCATCACACTGGTCTTCAAATTCCTTTGGCCTAAAGATAAGTGCATGTAAAAAAATTTCATCATGAGTTCTGAATTTTTTACTCTTTTAATTACAAATGGTTATCTGTTTTATAAAGTATCAAAATAACACATTAGCAATTTGTAGGAAGTTGATATGACATTTTTATCCTATATTTCTTATATCAAATTAGAAATATATTTCATATAATTCACATGATACAATGGTAAACTGAGCAGATGATTCCAAATAATGCTAAAAATCCACTTGTTCTTGTTTCAGTTATAACTGGAGATACCACTGTTTCGATGCATACCCCTGCAATGGTGCCAACAATTTTTAGTAATACCTTTGTTGCAACTAGGCTATGCAGATTTGTCTGACAAATCACACCCAAATTATCCCAATGTCTGCAGTATGATGATCACATTAGTATATTCTTTAAAGTATTTATTTCATGTTATGCATCAAAATCAGTGCTGCAGTCGGTTTTGTATAATAAACATGTACACATATAGTTACCAGTTTTAATAACCAGTCTATGTTCTTCACGGTTTTTCAGTGTTATTCGTATTCGTATTATACCATTCCAAATTGTGTTTTTGAGTCCTAGTAGAGCGAAAAACTCATTGCAATCCTTTAACAAGAGCTGTCTACAAGACATCACGCTCGACTATTTCCAATATTACAGCCTCAGAGGGATGTCTGTGTGCATAGAAGTTCCCTTCGAAATTTCTTCTAAAACAGTTAGACGAATATCTCAGGTGCATAAAAGTGAGGGTGATCGTGTTGCATCATGGTCATAAGCGATAAAACCAAGATGGCTGCCAAATTTTGAATAAAAAACATAAGCATCATTTCATTATTTTTTTAACTCAATTTCTGTATAGGTTGGGTTTAATCTGATTTTTTCTTCTTGATTGTAAATGGAGATAACTTTTGATTCGCAATTAAAGTCGAAAAAAAAACTTATTTTTTACTTTTTTTACAATTTTCATCCCAAATTATGCCGCTTAGATGTATAAATTGCGCTTAAAGTTAATAGAACTTGCAAAATATATGATGAAATAATGTTTATTTTTTCTTACGTGATAAATGAAAATGGTTAAATCAAATCTGGTCACTTTAAATACATTTTTTTTGCTAGAATAGAAAAAAATAAGGCAAAAAGCTGGTGTGGTAATTTGACATGAAATTTTTAATTTATCAGTAAATCATTAAATTTTTAAAGCGAAAATTCAGCGTATTCCCCTACGTATTCTTTATTTAGTTTCTATTTGTGTCTTGATTTTATTTAAGATGTTATCTCTAAACTATAAATTTCATCGGATGATAAATGTAATAATCAACTTTAATATCAATACAGCAAGTGTAAGGATCAAAACCTTTACATTATTAAAACTCCCTAGCATCCAGTAAGATTTCAAATATTTTGGGATAAATGTTATAAGTGCTTGTAGAAAAATATTGAAAATTAGCTATCAAAGACTTTTTATTAAGGGGGGTCACTGGTGAGGTTTTGGATTTTTGCACTTCCGGAAATTTACA
>JAUMHA010396318.1:0-11514 GCA_032359765.1 Saxidomus gigantea
GCGTACATACAGAACGACTTTGAGGCTAAAGCGTACATACAGAACGCCTTTTAGGCTAAAGCGTACATACAGAACGACTTTGGGGCTAATGCGTACATACAGAACGACTTTGAGGCTAAAGCGTACATACAGAACGCCTTTTAGGCTAAAGCGTACATACAGAACGACTTTTAGGCTAAAGCGTACATACAGAACGCCTTTGAGGCTAAAGCGTACATACAGAACGACTTTGGGGCTAAAGCGGACATACAGAACGACTTTTAAGCTAAAACGGATAACAGAAAGGCTTTGTTGCTAAATCGAACATACCGACCGACTTTGAGGCTAAAGCGGACATTCAAAACGACTTTGGGGCTAAAGCGGATAAACAGAAAGACATTACAGCTAAATCGGCATAAAAAAACTTTGCAGCTAAATCGGACACGAAATACCAATCCGGAGGTCCCCGGTTCGACTTCCGGTTGGGGCACTGGAAATTTCAGAAACGCTTTTCACTGTTTTTCATCCATCTATAGATGAACTTGTTAGAAACCCAGAGGTAGTCTCACGTGTATCGGTGCTTTACACCGGACACCTAAACAAGAACCAAGGGGCCTATTCGTAAAAGAGCTAGGGTCTGGTACCCGGATTCCCTTGTATCTGTAACTGTCTCTCTACAGGTCGTTCCTTATATACCTTGAAAATAGGATGGTGGACCAAAAGCACATATAACACGAAAACTACTTTGAGGCTAAAACGTACATACAGCAGGACGGACAAACAGAACGACTTTGCGGGTCAGTCGGACATACTGAAGGTATTTGCAGCTAACTCGGACATAAGGAGCGACTTAGAGGCTAAAGCGGACACACATAATTACTTGGATGCTAAAGCTGCAAACAGCACTAACGACTTTGAATCTTAAGCAGACACACAGAACGACTTTGAACATATTAAATACCCGGTACTTTCAAATAATAGTGTTGGGCTGCTTAGTGAACTTAAAGTCTGTTTTCATAGGTCTTTTTAGATGGCATAATATGAAGCCTTATGACGTTAGTTCTTACAAAAAGGGGACATAACACATATGCTTGGTGGTGGATTACTTTGTCATATGGTATAACATTACAGAGAACATTTCAGATGCGAAAAAACGTTCTTGCTGAAACAGTTATAACAATGTTTTCAAATGTTATTTTCAGTTTTATTGACTCTCGTATTACACTTACTGTGCCTTAAACACTATCAAATAACCTATTTGCTTTCAGTTATCATTATCGAATAAATATCTTGCCGTCTTAATGTCTCAACATTTGTCACCTATCAAAATAGTGGATATTTGCTAGCGCGTGCTATCGTACATTTCAAGTTTTGACACTTTTTGATCTATTTTTTATCGGTCCCGAAACTGCTCCTTAAAATAACCCCTGTCACTGTTGCAACGTACATTTCACATTTTGACTGGGAGAACTTTTTTGATCTCTGCCGCAATGTTTAATTTTCTACACCCATAAAAAGGTGCAAGCAGAATAGCGGAAATAGTTTTAAAAAATTAGTAACTCTTGAATATTTCATATCTTAAGTTGAAAAGTTGAAAAAAAGCATGACCTGTCAATAGTGTAAGCCCGATCTGCCCTTAGAGATAACGAAGTGACATATTTGATATTTTTGTCAAAGTGTTTGAGACCCCCACAAAACGCATACCAGCTATTGGTGACAGTTTAAGAAAAGAAAAATCAAATCTTATTATTCCACTTGTCAAAAAATTTAAAGAATACTTAATCAGGCACGAAAGTTTATGCTTTGTGACAAGACAGGACTGTCACGGATTTGTAAAACAGAATGTCAAGATAGCAAAATGTATTACTGTAAATGATAATCAATTTACGTTTGTATTAACGCAAGATCCATAAATCTATTGTCATTATATTTGAAACAAATTCTGTACATTGTTTATTATATTACCATATGGTGACGGGCGCGCGTGGGAGGACGTTTTTGCATCTTCACATTGTATTCATTTTCTGTTGCAAGAAGAAAAAGAAATAACAACACCTTTCGGTGTCTGTTTATTAATATGAACATTACTATTGTCCTTGTTTTTTGTTATTGTTTGGGTATTTCTACGTATGTTTTTATGTAACTTTATTTCCCCCATTCTTAAGAGCGAAAATAATAAAACTGCCATAAAAACATGAAAAAGTATCAGTAGTGCAGTTTAATTAAAACAATCATTGAGAAATGTGTTAAAATAGTTGTCAATAAACACATGTATACCGTTACAACCAGTTTGGATAGTTCTGGTTCTCTCTGAATGAAAATTATAGAAATTCAGAATACCAGATTATTCAATCTAAGAGCATAGATTCTTAAACGTGGTTTAAAGAAACATGTTTGTCACCTGGTTTCTAACATATGTTTATACATGTATAGCTTTTCGCAGTTCTTTGGCCTTGTGATCTTTTCGGACTGGCGATCTAGTGGCCCAGTGACCTTAGTAGCCAAGGGTCCTTGGGGCCCGGTTGTCAAGCAGCCCAAGCTACCTATTGACCCAGAAGTCCAGCGGCCAAGCGATCTTAGTGGCTTCACGGGCTAGTGATCTTTGCGGAGCGGCGGCCTGACAGACTAAGGAAGAAGGTATATTAAGTACAAGTTGCCGTTAAAAGTTGCGTCACGGCATCTTTTTTTTATTTAGTCCTTAACCTTGTTAACCGGTCCTCTTGAGGAAGGTAACATAAATTAACTTAATGGTTATATACATGTCAAATGCTTTTCGGAAATAGGGGTTCTCTACAAGTCATGATTGTGTTATACTAAGGCATCATAGAACGTAATAAAAGACACAGTTGCAGGTCCCGTAACTCTTCTTCTTCTCGCCTTCCCCACAAGAACATGCAGGTTTTGTATGCAAGATTCTATCATTGCCACTACCTAGTTCTTAAACAGCTGTAGTTAAAATGTTGCCCTTAGAGTTACATACAACTTGCATTTTTCCTGCCTAATGTTTAATAAACAATATGACAAAATCATTGTCAAGTAAATAATACGACTCCAAGTCGGCAGACGACACTGATGTATATGACCGGAAGAATCAATATTCCCCGCGGCCCACAAAACATTCGGCTTCGGAACAATATTGTTTCATTTGCAAACAGATTCTGAATTTCGATCGCGATCACAGCTGCCAGATGTGAAGAATAAATTACAATCTTCATAATTGTCACAGGCTTGATCGCGCGCTCTAAGAGTCATAAAACACGGGAAAATCGATCAGCCGATAACATTGCGAAAATGCCACGGAATGGGCTGATGTTTTGCGAGTTTAGTCCTCTGCTCCATGCGAGAGAATCGATGTAACAGGTTCTTTTGTTGGCCATAAATTGTTCCTTATCACAATCCATATTAGAACAAAAGCACCAAACTTTGTGATAATAAAATTTTTGACGTCAAAGTCACTGATTAATTGATTGATTCCATAAACGAACCAATCAGCAGCAAAATGTTCAAGAGTTAACATGTTTTTGCTGTTTTCCATAAAAAGGGTATTAAGAAATCTAATTTCATGCACCACTGCCGCTTTCGTAGTTATTTTTTATGATGCAGGCATGGCACAGAAATCGTAAGATTTCAGGTCGCACTTTTTAAATTCTCATTACACTAGTATTAAAAAAGGTTCACCAAAATATTCTGTGGAAGGTTCTGAATTACATGTAGTGGATACCCTATATACATGTGCATGCAGTTACAAACAGTATCTAGATTTATACAGTCTTTAATTAAAAAATATATATCTTAACCATCGGGATCAACTCATTGTAACAACATTACATATACAAAAATGTACCTATGTTCTATGTTGTCGTGAAGTTTAACACCCAAAATTCAAGCAGGTTTTCTGGTAACTAGATGAGATGTTTTTCTGGTCATCGTGATATCGTGTTTTGCCGTCGCGTCATCCGCCCCGTGATATCATGCCCAGCCGAGTCATCCGCCGCGTGATATCGAGCACAGTCACCAACGAGGCATAGAATCATCCGCCCCTTAATATCGCGCCCAGTCGCCAACTAGGCATCGATTCACCCGCCCCGTAATACTACGCCCAGTCACCCAGGTATGGTGTCATTCTCCCCGTGATATCGTGGTTGCAAACTGCTTCTACTCAATGACCATCCACTAAATTTTCAGGAAAAGATTCCACAATAAATGAATATAGTATTCTACAGTTATGTTAATACCAATTTCTAACTTATTATTATAATTATTATTGTAAAGCACTCATATCTGAGTGAAAACAGACACACATTGTGTTTTATTGTATCTGGCAGAAGTTTTTAACATTCCTATGGCAAAAGAAATACAAATAGATACACAAAAATTTCCATGGCCTTTGAGGCCGAGTAAACGTCATCTTGGAGAATTAGTAGGCAAATGATAGAAAACAAACTTTGATGACCACAACTATTTTTATCAAGGAAAATGGCTTGAATAAGGGCTAGTGCTAGGGTTAGGGTTGACGGTAGGGTTAGAGTTGACCTAGGGTTAGTCTCATTACGGTTGTGCTAGGGTTATGGATGGAATTAAGGCTAGAGATATGGTTAGGTGTGGGCTAGGATTAGGGTTTGGCTAGGACGAGGGTTGAATAGCCTTATACTTAGGACAAGGTTATATTTAGGATTAGGATTAGAGTTTATAATGTACACAAATCTTTTCACATTCCGTTCGGATTTTTTTTCGATATTTCTGGTATGTATAATCAGTATGAAAATACAATTACATAACACTTTTATGAGTATTCAGTGCATTATGTCCAGACCTATAGTACCTTGTCTTTAGCTGAGGTTTCGAAATATTAGTTATGTGACAGGGGTATTCTGCTTAAAAAATATCAATGTAGACACACTGATTATATCCAATTGATTCAGGTTGTAGATTTTTAAAAAAAATAATTAAAGATAGAATCAGTTAATTGTCCGCAAAATAATTAAAAACATATATCTAGTATCTACATATTAAATTGCCTTACCTTTACATCAAATACGGTACTAAAACAAGAACGATTATTTTTTTGCTCAAGGGGCCAACGTGTACCCCCCCGGGAAAGTAATGTGTATAAGGTTATGTTTCTTCCGTTATTTTCTTGGAAACCAAAGCACAGTCACTTCAAATGTAAATATAATTCTTGGAAATGCTTTGATCTACTTCTGCTATTTACCATTTTGTAAAATTGTCGCGTTGAACAGACTCTTATCACGGACATTTTCCTAGTAACTTTGACTACTTGACGCAGGGAAATGGCAGACTTATAGACGACTTTACCTTATATGGCAATCATGCTGTAACTTACATTATTGTTATATCATGTACATGTACACCGACCTGAAATCTTCCCCAAGTAACTGACATGAACATCGGTTCCTGAACCCGGCACCGCACACAGATTAATTGCCTGAATCAATTTGCGGACTATTTTATCGACATTATCATCGACAGAGTGTAACATATGGTCCTGTAAGCGTGGAACAAGACATTTCCATGTGTCCTTTTATAATCATATTGATTAACACCAGGTGAATTCCAAACTGGAGCTACAGATACGGCAGTAAAACTATAATTAGAACTCGCATTAAACCGATATGAGCCACCTGCTTAATTTTTCACCAAAACGGGCGTGCAGCCCGTGCAATATTTTACATGTTGTGGAATTGATAACAGAGCAATGAATGATTGTAGTTTAATGATACCAATATGCAGAAGATAATGATTCATGTCTAATTTGGTCTTCCTACAAGAAAAGGTGACTTTTAACCGGATGTATTAAGACAAATCTTTGATTTTAATTTGATTTTTTTTTCAGTGAAGTTTACACTTGATCAGAACGATTCTTTTCAATTAAAAATATTTTTTCTTAATGCTTCCGTTTTTCAACAGTTTATTCATTATTGTTGAAACAACCCTTCAGATGTAACAAATCATGATGAAATTTGCTTTCCTGGCGAAAACATACCTTTACCATCTTTATCCCTCTTACAGCGGTTTCTATACTATAACATTTTTCCTTAAATTAATATCCCCAACATATTTGTAATAATGATCTATTTATGATGCTCACTGTTTCTTGTTGTTGTTGTTATGACATTGCAAGTTTCCCGCAAGTTGTACTTTTCTTTGATTGATTCAAAAGCAGTATAATCCCAAAAGCAAACGTGTAGAAACTGGCGCGGTGCGTAATTGATTGACCTCCTTGTCCGTTCCACATCAAGGGCCCAATTATTGATGTAAAGGTCAATTAAACCCAATTGTCAATCATCATGGTTGTCTCAGATAACATTCGCCAGACCTCGGTCAGCAATTTGTAGCAGACGACAGAATCAACAACAGGTGCGATGGACTAGATTCATTTTCCATCACCTGCTGAAATTTGACAACGGGTCTGGGTGAAAGTTCAAACTAAGACAGATGTGACAACAAGTGGTACACGGGAAGTAGCCCGAGTACACCCAATATAATTCGAAAACTCGAATTGATGTTTTATTTTCATCACGCTCCCTTTTCGACAGATTTGTAAAGCACTTTCAATTTGTAAATAAGGTTCACTTTGTCAGTTTCACCCCCCCCCCCCCCCCGCATGTATAAATTATTTTTCAAAGTATTTAGAATTCATTACTTAGATATCAGTAGACAGTGAGCACGTGCGGAGCAAACTTCTGCAATATTTATTCAAACTGACTGACAGATGAGTGGCAACATTTGGACTAGTATAGTTACATCTGGATGATCATAGAAAGATATTTTTAATAAACTTTCGATACAATCTTGAGTCGTGTTAAACATGTAAACGGCACGTTTCTTTTGCACCATCTGTTCGGAAAAGAAAAGAGAACATCTGATATCTGCAGTATGACCTTGAATACATGTATGCAGTAATTAATTTTTCGTGTTATAAAATATTTTGGTGTCTAAAGTTTAAGAAACTTGTATCATTACTCGTTATCCATTAAAGTAAGCATTTAATCTACAGACATAGTGCAATTTTTTAACAAAGTTTAACACTATTTAAATGCTGAATAGAGACTGCGACTTTGTATTTTCCTAATTTAATTGCCCAGTAGCCAAACAGTGTTTTTGCAAAAAAAAATATACTTGGACTAGTATATTAGATTTTGCCAAATGGCTCGGAAAGTCTTGTTTTTCTAAAATATAAATTCTACTATGACTTGACTCTACCATCATTGGTTAGACTGAGACTATTAGTTTGTTGTACAGACTTTACTAACATTTTGCAACAACGACATACTCAGGTATAAGTGTTTTTTCTGCTATTGGTAATCCGGTACTGAGTGCAGGATAACCCCTTTCCATATTTTATGAACTAAAAGATCTAGCAGGACACAAAAGTCAACAATCTATTCTTAGGTCTGTAGATCTAGCTCATATTGCGGTTCTGCGGTTTCTTATATAAATATAGCAACTATTCATTTAATGTCACGCAACGCTGTCTGTACGGTATCTGGTTGTATTTAATTCTCGGCATCATTTAATTCACTTTAGTCACATATCATAACACGTTGATAATTGATTAATTTTGTTTAATAAATATTGCTCAGTCATAATTTTTATGCTGGTGAATTATTCGTTTTAAGACGGAAATAAATTCAACATCATTTGATGAATAGAATGTTTTGTATGCACATATGATACAACAAGGTCCAATCAAATTTAGGTTCTATCATCAAAACAATTGACACTTACAGTCCAACCTCTCCACAACAACACCAAAGGGAATATCAATTTTTGTTTGGTGTGGAGAGGTTGTTGCTCTGGGGAGGTTAATTTGTTCAGATATAACTGCTTTGGAAATAAAACATATGTCTTTGTAGTGAAGGTTTTGCTCCTCGGAGGTGTTTTAGAGAGGTTGGACTGTATTCTGTTCACTGAAGTGTATTCTAATAAGGATTTTCAGACAGGCTCTACAGTAGAGATACAGTCAAACCTCTCTAAACCATATATCCCTGGAAAGACGTAGTCGTGGTTGTTATTTAGAGATCATTGTACTAGAGAGATTAACTCAGATTCTATTTTTGGAAAAGAAATTACCCGTCTTGTATATAGGCATATTCTTTCTTTGACGTCGGGATGACGGCGGCATGTTGTACCAAGTTGCTGCATTCCAAATCTGTCCTGTATTTAAAGTACTCACTAAATAGAGGTGGAAGCTGTGGGCAAATCTGAAGTCTGCAGAAGAATTCTGTTTAAATAAATTCTATAAACCTTAAATCTGGTCATGATAAGAGGATATAGTCGTTAGAAGGGAAACAAATCTTACCAAACACGGATCATGGCGGACGAAAGATTTGACCTTCCGATTTACACTGTTGACGCTTTCACCGACGAGCCTTTCAGTGGCAACCCTGCGGCAATATGTTTAGTACCACGTGAAAAGGTAAGTGCTCTTTTGCTGAAGCGTTTTGTTACTGTCAGGTGAATTTAAATAAAATCTTACATTGATATGTTGAATACGGTGTATATGTAAAATGTAAATAACAGGTTTACTGTTTAAAGGGAGAGAATATCCAATACCTATGCAAGCTATTTGCAGTAGAGTTACATTTCTTTCATGAGTTACACCGACATATCTGATGGTTTAAATACCTCTGCTGTATAGCAACATATTTCGTATCCCCCTTCCCTCGTTTTATACCTGCTTATATAAAAAATGCAGTCTTTTCTAAATTATTAACTTCTAAA
Organism: Saxidomus gigantea; assembly: GCA_032359765.1. Taxonomy (NCBI): domain Eukaryota; kingdom Metazoa; phylum Mollusca; class Bivalvia; order Venerida; family Veneridae; genus Saxidomus; species Saxidomus gigantea. The sequence continues at coordinate 8,725 of JAUMHA010396318.1, forward strand.
TGTTATAGGTGTCACTGTTAAACATTTTCTTTATTTACGTGGCTGCAGAATGAACAAAACAACAACCAAATAAACGTCTGGACGTTGATTTAATAAAACTTCGCATATGGTATGATGCAAGTTTTCCACTATCATTAGATCTAAATCTGCTGCGCTGGTAAATCAATGTGTTGCGTGTTCGAGTTATGGTTTATTATTTTAATAGAGTCAGCTTAATGCATGGATGATGTGCAGCCACTTAGATCGAGGTCCCTACCACCAAGGTCACGGGCACATGTGTACAACTATATACATGTTACTACATAATTAGTATTTCGTGCTTTCTTTTTTACATTGTAAAACATCGGGAGAGTATTTTTAGTACTTTGCTATCAAGCTCATCTTGGTGTAAGGGTATGTCGCAACCATAATACAATGTACAGCTAATTGCCAAATGGACATGGTAACACACTTTAAGGACATTTAAAATTTAGCTTTAATTTTGATATTTAAGGCTTTGAGCGATGAAATGCTTCAAAAGATAGCCGCGGAAATGAATTTGTCAGAGACCGCATACATTGAGCATCTGTCTGAGAACAGCAACTTTACATCCAGTAAGTATATCATTAGTTTTTCTCTGAATCAGGCCCCATGCAGTACCTCCTGAATTTCAAGGCTAATTAAAAATCGATGGTTTCGTGTTCTCGGTTTGCCTGTATGTTTGATTTGATTTGATGAGAATTTTATCAAGGTCCGTCCAAAAGAGCACTTACGTTAGCTTAATATCTGGATGAGACCCCGGCATGTCTCCCGTCATGCCTAAAAAACAAAATTTTGAAGCCAGAAATAGGAGAAATTTACCTGACTGCAATTTCCAGCTAGTATAGCCAAAGTCTGAATTTGATTGGTTATTTTTGCCTGTATGTGTATAGTTCCTAATTATTTATGCGTTCTACGATTGCTTTATCAAGACGTGCACCATTTCACGAATAACTTTGTTTACATTCTGAACGCACGTTCGCGTTTCTGAATCTCCTTCAAACATATATACTATTAAGACTATATCAGTAATGCGACTGTTTTTGTGTTTGTTAAAATTTTAAAAGTTTTAAACATTGTCCTGTTTAATTGTTAATTGATTACAGACAGAAATAAATAATTCATTTGTCAGCGGTTTTCTTAAATCAGGTCTTTTATTCCAGCGTGATCATTACATGATACTTCATAATTGTCTACATCATTGTAACTTATATCATGATCTGTGTTTACAAAGCCTACATGTATATTTAAGGTGACCAGTTCAAGCTTCGATGGTTCACGCCAACCAACGAAGTACCGCTGTGTGGCCATGCAACCCTGGCGTCTGCAGCAGCGCTGTTCTACTGTTCAAGTAAGTCGTCTTCAGTTTCTTTTTAAGTAATTAATTGAAATTCATGAAAATATATGTCATTTTGCAAGATATGACAAATGTGTCTTAATATTCCTTAATTTTTTCATGCTGTACACTTACTTGAAAATATAAAAGTTGACATTGATCATTTCTAAAAGTTCAATATCTCAAAAAGTAGACGATAAAATATTTGTGTTACTAATAAAAGTTCCGTATCATTTGCTACACTCTTGTAATTTTACATGTGTGATATGTCTCGGGACAAAATTAGGTATATTGTATCCCCTATTTTTTGGAATAATTGCATAATGTTTGTTACCGTGTTAAACTCGTAGACTTTTAATACATGTTTTGTAATTCTACATTGCAATTTCACTGGAAACCTTCTTATTTACGAACAATTACATTTATATTCACCTAAAATAAAATTCTTTTAAAACATATATATAATTCACGAAATAAAGACATTGAAAAACAATACATTCAAAAGATGATGCGGAGTTAATTTCCACGAACCCATCTTTTGCCCACATGCCTTCAGCGCCAACAGCGCTTTGATTCGTCTTTTCTTTTCATATGTATGAACAGGTTCATGTGATTTTTGTTCCTATATATTATAAGACATACATTTGTCAAGAAGAATGAACTTTTTACATTGCAGTGATCTTTCCTTTTAACTTACATGATTTCACATGCATTATATTACTTATATGATATTGATATGATTGTGATTACATATGATTGTAACATATGTAGAGGGATGGTTCCCCGACCATCACATATCCATGTAAGGGGAGAATAAAATTCATAGGAACCAAAACCAAAAAAAAACCCAGACAATGATCGGTTAGCACATGTCTGATCAAGATCTGTCCTGTTTGCTGTTTAGTCAGTTAATGTCTATTAACAACTAAAGGCACAGGCAAAAAGTTTATATTAGAAAGTAAGCGGGTTAGCGTTTACAGGAACGAATAAAATAAGCACTTTGTCTGTTGCTATGTCTTTCAGTCTTTCCGCTCGAGTTTTTCTCTGGTCGTTAGACAGTGAACTTGTTTGCATGCTTATATATAGACTAACAAAGTCTATTGACGCTGAGGTGAAGTTTTTAAAACTTTAAACCCGTCTAAATTAGGCTAGTTACAATACAATGAGAAATCCCTCATTTCCACGCTAGAGTCAGAGGCATGAGATGTGTAGGCATTGTAAGAAAATGCTACCAAAGAACTGAGGGGAATTATATTGTTTAAAAAGACTCTTAACTACTTATGTCTAGCTTGTATTCCAGATAACTCAAGCAATGCAATTACATTTATGAGTAAGAGTGGTCCGTTGATAGCTCGCCGGGAAGGAGATGGTATTACACTGGACTTTCCAATCAACCCAGTACAAAGTTACGATAAAACAGCGGCCTTACCTATTAT
>JAUMHA010396329.1:0-11514 GCA_032359765.1 Saxidomus gigantea
TGATTGACAGTAAAGACGTATTTTATTTTAGTTTCTTGAATGGCTTAGGGTTATTTTAGCGTGATGATTCTGATCTCATGAAACCCAACAAAAAATAACATGTGTTGGGTATTTGCTACAACCTAACACCTACACACTATTTAAAAGCAGACAATCACTTTCCGTTTTATGACCTTTTTTACTTGTTAAGCCAACAGGCGATACAGACGACTACAAAAAAGGAATTTCTGGTTATCATTTTTGTCATAAGATTTTAGATCATTTTTTAAAGAATACAAATATTATCAATGTAAGGAGTTACAAATTATTCATTTAAATGGTGTGATCGTTTCTAGGATATTAGGATAAAGTTTCATATAATGAATTTCAAATCACGTCTTTCGGCTTTGCCCGGCACACTATGATAGTTTGGAGACCTGAAGAATTTGCAGAGTCGTGTTCCTGTATCCAATTTGGTAGTTCTCCGTTCTGTTCAAGCTCCCCAAGTCGTTGATAGGCAGCATCACGTTCACATGCACTGGCGCTAAGGTAGTCCAAATAGTTTTCGATATGATTCTTTGCATCTTTATAATTTGGAAAGATGTCTGCTCCTAAAATATTTATTTTGTTCATGCAAATAATATCAGCAGCCAGGAACATTTTTTCAAACTGTTCCAGAGATGGTACGCCTTGAATACATCTCTCTCCGAGAGTCTTATCTAAATGTATTGTCCACATAGAATTTGCAGCAGTGGATTTAAGAATTGTAGAAATAACAACTACACCTCCTGGCCGGAGAACTCTTTTTGCTTCTTTTAGTACCGCGATAGCTCCAGGGAAATCTTCATCTCCTAACTTGTCCAGATGATTTAAAACCTAATAATAATATCCAAATGTTATTTTACAACTTAATAAGTGGGTTTTTTGGTGTTTATTTTGATTCTAACTTTCTCAATTTAAACATGAAACTGTTGTTAAAGAATCGAACTTATTTTCAAAATACATGTACACAGATTGATATTCTATCCAAATTTGTCATAAGTATTCAACAATCACTCATTAAGAGATAATGATTAACAACAAAAAAACAAAAATAATATCAAACAGGGAACAAGCCATGAATAATAACTAATACACATTTTATATATGACATAAATAACTAAGAATATATATCGCTATTTTTACGTGTGAATATGCTTTTATGACTGTATCATCGTGTTATTGGTAATACAGCTTCTAAAATTATGCTAATAAGCTTTTTCTGTTGCACTACTCCTACTTCATTGTCTCTAAAAGTTTTCTCTTTGTTTTTAATCATTTTGATTTTTCATTTAATTATAGACAAATACTTTAATTGTACTTTTAATGGTCGTTCGCAGTAAAACTGAATCAAAGCGCAAATGGTATCAGAACCCGCTGCAGCTATATCGTTGTCATATGTTTTACTTCTTTTGTTATAGTCACCCCGTTTACTCATTTTTCTTTCTTCTAGAATACACGTCCACCTATTGAAGAATGAAAGAAGAAAACGGTTGTAAAGAACAAACGAAAATGATACAAATATGCTTAGTATAGATATTTAGATTTGAACAACAACAAACAAACTAGACCATGTGAGGTGGCTAAGATTATAAATCACATTTAACCTATATTTTGTCACACGAGTCTTTACAGCGTCACAGGACCACACTGGAAATAAGGGAGATTCACATTTATATGTATGCATTATGTCTGTTTTAAGCATGTCTGTACATCTATGATACATCTATGGAAATAAATATATCTAATCGTCTTATCTATCTAAAAAAACGTAGAGGTGTACCTTTTGACGCACTAAAATCTAGCACTGCATGTTTTCATATATGCAACTACATGTATGTATTCTAGAGCGTATGCATACTATTGTCACTGACAAATGTAAAAAAACGAACAAAAATACAACAACAAACAAACAGCAACAAGCTCAAAATCGTGTCATATTTTACGACGAACACCGCTGAAACGTATATTATTTCTTTAATATAGTCAACACCGATTGAATTTTAAGAGGGAAATCAAAATCCTTGCGAGATTTCTTATAAAAACATTTAGAAGTGCCACGTACCTTACGACCTATAATGTTTTCAGACCAAAGTGTTGAACTGGAATAAAACGGTCGCGTCGAAACACCCAGTTTTGTAGGGATGCCACATATGGGGTAATATTCGTTTGGTATTGCGAACGTATGCCAAGTTTGTTTTTACAAGCATTTATCAGTAAGTCAATACCCGCCCTGCAGTGAATAGTTTGTTAATTTTGTGGGTATATGCAAGTTTATACAAATATTTATCCGGGGTGCCATTAAAATGTGTATTTATGTACGTTTAAACAAAACTATAATGAATGTACATGCCTGGTGGATTTAGACATTTAATTATATAAAAGTGTCAAATTGAGGTTAACATCCTGAAGAAAAGACATTTCATAGAAATACTGGGATTAGGAGAGAGAGAATTCTTATTACAGAAAATATACAGGGAATGCTATGCAAGACATACTTTTTTTGTCAACACAACTAGAAACAAGAACTATATCTTTAATCAAAGCGCTGAAGGCACTGAAAATGTTCGGTCTGAAACATAAATTATCGTAAGGATTGGTACTTAGGAGAGAAATGTTGTACACATGTTTTGCAATATGTCTGATAGTTTTAAGTGGAACATATGACCACCTGATGTAACAGCATAATTGAACAATGTTACGGACCGTGAGAATCCTCCTTGGTCAAGTGGTTAGAGAAGCTGGAACTTCTCAATTATTGAGAGTCTTTGGATCGAGCCCCGCTCCTGACCACGTCTCTTTATGTGAGAAAGTTTGCATTTTTAGGTAATCAATAAATAACAAAGTCTGAATATTTAATGCATAGTATACATTGTACTGAGCACTTGGGCATGGCTTACAACGTCATTTTTCACTATTGTAAACATCAACACAACACATTTCTTTAATATCGACATGAAAATTAATGATCGATTGCATTCATGGTATAATACATAATATACGCGAAATAATAAAACAACACATGTAACATATACCATAAAACACAACATTAATCAGAAACTGCTTACACATTGATAGGCGTCCAGTATCGATCCAGACCAGCCTGCTGACCAGGCCACAAAGTCCATAATGTTTGTTTTCCCATGACACGGCTCAATTTTTGTTATTTCATTACACTGAACCATGCAAAACACACGCATGGTAGGTATTTCAAAATGAATGAATCACTGTATATTATTGTAAATAATAATAGTAATCAATACATAATTTCATTCAACGATATTTAGGAAACCTGTCTATTGAAACACTGTTGAAAAGGTGGTTTAAACTATTTTGTTACTAGTCAAGCTTACTAACAAAATCTTCGGTCCATTTTAACAGTCTATGTCGCAAGTTCAACTATATTAACAAATGCACACCACGGTGCTTCCCTGAATATGGCAGTTAAAGGGTATATTTCACAATTATCGCTAATAGCGACAGCAACTTAAAACTGGCTCTTTTCTTTATAAAGTCTATAGTCTAAACTCCCAACTGCGTAGTATCTTCGTGACTTCGCTACTTTCGATTTTAGAGTGAAAACATATCATAACCGCGTAGTTTGCAAGAACGACATTCCGTCTGTTATCAGAACCTACATTTTCATAAATACATGTAACCGATGAAATGGCTGTTATAAATGCAATGTTGGTAAAGTATTGCCAGTATAAATGTATATGAGGTGTGTCATTTTCAGCGCGTTTAGATCGGCTGCTTTTTAAAGTAGTGCATATCTAAACTGCGTAGTAAGAAACAGACCACTTAAGTGCAATAATGCTGTATCTGTCGAACGTTTAAAAGGTACCTACAACCTATTCACAGTAACTTAGAAAAGTTGACTAAATTCTTTTATCTCACTGAAGTTGGCGGCCTAGCGGCATGAAGTTAGCGGCCTAGCGGCCTGAAATTAACGGCCTATGTATTTTTAACAAAAATCACTTACAAGTAATGCCATAAACAAATACATAATATAAAAACTCAAATTTAAGCTCAACTGTACACAAAAAGTCGGTTAAAAAGTTACGTCTTGAATAAACAATCGAAGAAAAAAACTAACTTAAATCTCAACAGAAAACACTCACATAAAAACAAAGTCGGTGGACTGCGAAGTTTTACAAAAATAAACTTAGAAATAACGCCTTTAAACGAAAAACACTAATTAATCGTCAACTGAACACACAACAAAGCAGATAACGGTCAAGCAGCCTAAAGTTAGCGGCCCAGCGGCCTAGCGGCCTGAAGTTGGCGGCCTAGCGGCCTGAAGTTGGCGGCCTAGCGGCCTGAAGTTGGCGGCCTAGCGGCCTGAAGTTGGCGGCCTAGCAGCCTGAAGTTGGCGGCCTAGCGGCCTGAAGTTGGCGGCCTAGCGGCCAAATTTTTATAAAAATAAACTTAGAAATAACGCCTTTAAACAAAAACACTCACATTAATTGTCGACTGAACACACAAAAAAGACATAAGGAAATAACGGCCTAGCAGCCTAAAGTTAGCGGCCAAGCGGCCTGGGGGCCTGAAGTTGGCGGCCTAGAGGCCTGAAGTTGGCAACCTTGCGGCCTAGCGGACTGATGTTGGCAGCCTAGCGGCCTGGCGGCCTGAAATTAACGGCCTATGTATTTTTAACAAAAATCATTTACAAATTATGCCTTAATTAAATACATAATATTAAAAATCAAATTAAAGCTCAACTGTACAAAAAATTCACTTAAAATGTTACGCTTTGAATAAACAATCGAAGAAAAAAACTCACTTAAATCTCAACAGAAAAGCTAGGCCGCCAACTTCAGGCCGCCAGGCCACCAGGCCGCTAGGCCGCCATCTTCAGGCCGCCATCTTCAGGCCGCTAGGCCGCAAACTTCAGGCCGCTTTGCCGCTTACTTTAGGCCGGTTAGGATGCCAACTAGCCGCTGCTAGGCCGCCATGCCGTAAGGCTGCCAACTTCAGGCCGCTAGGCCGCCAGACCGCTAGGCTGCCATCTTCATGCCGCTAGGCCGCCATGTTCATGCCGCTAGGCCGCCAACTTCAGGCCGCTGGGCCGCCAACTTCAGGCCTCTAGGCCGCCAGGCCGTTAGGCCGCCAACTTCAGTGAGATATATTTTTCTTATCTTTGAAACAATGTTAATCTTTGCAATCATACCAACACCAAAACTTTTTGATTTCTTATGTTTTTTTCTATACATATGAGATGTTATCAATCTGAGGGATTATTTAGAATTGAGGGGTAATTCGGTTTTAAAAATAGAAACTGCTCTTCTCAGAAACCGGGTACAATAAATGTAAGGATTTGAAAATCCTCACATTTAAAAACGGTAAATATACAGCAAGGTATTCATTCATAACACAGGCGGACACTGTATACACTTAAACTGTGAATGACAGTCTATTTTAAAGTGATATTACCGTTCGAAGTGACCATCATAATTTTAAAATGAACATTAATCAGTGATTAATACTCCTAGAATAATGAACATTGCCATAGTTATAACCCAAAAATAACGATCTGTATGTTTTATTCACATTAAATATAAAGGAAATCATATTCGTGTAAATAGTTCCTTAAAATATGATACGTATGTTAAAAAATATAGGCAGAAATGAGATTGCAAATCACCTACGAAACGATTAGGAAGGTTACAATAAAATATGCCTCAATGTAAAGTATATAAAAAGCAATACCGATTGAAATGTTTAACTTTAAGTGATTGAAGAAAAATATACAAAGTCCATTATAAGCAAGACAAGAAATAAAACTAAATATCGGGTTTAAAAAGAATAGAATAATGTATTTATATCACCTGTTATTTGTTTAACCGTTGAATCCAAATGAAAAGTAAAATGTTAAATCGTGCACACGCACATTCATGACAATACATGAGTATACATTCATTATATACGCACTTTTTCTCTTCACAAATTGTTGATGACTCCGCCATATGTTTTGTTTCGTGCTAATAAATGCTAAACTTTTTTGTTGAGAAGTTTGTTTGTTTTGTTCCTGATTGGGAATAGTTTGTTTGTTGTGTTCCCGATTTGGAATAGTTTGTATGTTGGGTTCCTGATTGGGAATAGTTTGTATGCTGTATTCCTGATTGGGAATAGTTTGTATGCTATGTTCCTGATTGGGAATAGTTTGTATGATGTGTTCCTGATTGGGAATAGTTTGTATGTTGTGTTCCTGATTGGGAATAGTTTGTACGTTGTGTTCCTGATTGAGAATAGTTTGTATGATGTGTTCCTAATTGGGAATAGTCTGTATATTTTGTTCCTGATTGGGAATAGCTTGTATGTTGTATTCCTAATTGGGAAAAGGTTGTATATTGTGTTCCTAATTTGGAATAGTTTGTATGTTGTGTTCCTGATTGGGAACAATTTGTATGTTGTATTCCTGATTAAGCATATATTGCATGATGTGTTCCTGATTTGGAATGACATGTATATCTTAATCCTTATATGGAATAGTTCTTGATCGAGAATTAAGAAATAATCTATGGCTTGGAGTGCTTTATCGACATTGAAGCATTCCCCGGAGGTAATGTGCTCGGCGGAATAATTCACGAGGGCGAAGCCACATTACCGACGGAAAATGCAGACAATCGAGTTAAATAAGTACCGTTAATATGAACTGTACAATGTTTTAACGTGGATTGGAGTAATGACGTCAGTGTGATGACGTAAACGTTTCCATTCATTGTTTTGTCTCCCGGAATCAAAACATTCTATGACTGTTAATCCTGAATGGTGAATGTATTCTTAGGTTTACTTGAGGCAATGAAAAATAATATTAAGGTTCTTAAACACAACTACTTCATGCGACTGATTTATTTAATATACATATATTATTTCTATTTCTATATTTTATTTTCTGCGCGGCAGTAAATTAGAAAAGTCGGAAAGAGCTACTTGCATGTCCGAAATTCCGCCTACTTTTCCGAGTGCCTTAATCATATTAAAGCACTCTAATTGACTATACAAATATACCATAGGCATATTAGAATAGTTTGTATGCTGTGTTCCTAATTGGAAATAGTTTGTATGTTGTGTTCCTGATTGGGAATAGTTTATATGTTGTTGGGATAATTGGCATGTAGCATTGTCTTGTGAACCTTTTCCAATATTGCTCAAATCATGACCCCAGGGTAAAAATTGATCCCACGCTTAGTGGACGCTTAGTTTAACATAAGCGTATATAGGAAAACTTTCTTCTCTGAAACAACAAGGCCTAGGCATGTAGCATTGTCTAGTAGACCTCTACCAAGATTGTTCAAATTACGACCTCTCGATCAAAATTGAACCCGCCCGGGGGTCACTTGGTTTTACATAGGCTATATAAAAACCTTTGAAAATCTTCTTCTCTGAAACCGCAATGCCTAGAGCTGAGATGTATGGCATGTAGCATTGTCTAGTAGACCTCTACCAAGATTGTTCAAATTATGAGCCCCGGGTCAAAATTGATCCCGCCGGGGTGTTACTTGGTTTTACATAGACTTATATAGGAAACACTTTAAACGTCACTTCTTCACATATTTGCCATGTAGCATTGCTTAGTGGACCTCTACCAAGTTTGTTCAAATCATGACCCCTGGTCAAAACTGACCAAGCCCGTGCGGGTCTTGTCAAAACTGACCAAGCCCGTGCGGGTCTCTTGATTTTACATAGAAAAACTGTAAACGTCTTCTTTCTAGAACTATGATATTTATTATGCAGCATTGCTTTGTAGACCTTCACAAAGATCATTAAAGTCATGACCCCCGGTTGAACGTTAACCCTTCCCTGGAGGGGATGGAGGGTCACTTGAATTCGCATAGGCTTATATAGTGGAACTCTATGAATTATGTTAAAGTCATTATCCCTTATATTATTGGCTTTTGATATACAGGTGAGCGATATATGGCCATCTTGGCCCTCTTGTTTACAGTTTGAAGTGACATGTTCCAAATTGGAATGTTAATCTTTTGTGAGACAGCGTTTTGTCGTGTTGTAAAATACGTATTTAATCTCTGCCTGGACGGAGCATAGCAAAGCGTTTTAACTGTCTTCAGCACAGTGTCTTACAGAATAACACAGAAACAGATTTTCCTGTCGGCAGTGCAATTTGAAGAACCGGGCTATGAAAACTGACGAATATTTCGAACATTACTTTCTTCAAATTCATCAACCTTTTTGTAATTAATAGACAGCGGTACCCTTTAGTTATCCACATTTTATTTTAAACCGTTTGAGTTGGCTCAAATGATGAACTATTTCATCACCTGTAACAGTATCAGAAAACTAACTGTTTTTTTTGTCATTGTTTGTATGTATTGTTTGACAGTTCGAAATCAGCTGAACCGTTGCTCGTTGCTCAGTAGATATCCACCTAGAAGTTATGCGTCAGTTTATGAAATCGAAAGACACTTGCGCGTGAAATACGGTCATTGCAATTTGCCGAACCATAGGCATCGGATTTGATAACATTTAGAACTTTGTACATTTTCGGAGATAACACTTGGAGACCGCCCTAGTGTAGAGGCTTCTTTAACCAATCTGACCCATTTTTACATCTCTTCGCCGTCTTGCGACAATTGAATATGGCACTTCATTGTGTCCGTCAGCAGCACATGATTCTGGAAATATCTCTTTACCACGGGTCACTTTTTCGCTGTCTTCAAACCAAACCTCTCCTCCTATTTGTACGTAACTTTCAATTCGAAGGTGTGTTTCAAACTGAATTTCGATAAGAAAAATAATGTGTTAAATTGATACGATTGACGTTCGAAAATGCTTCCGAAGAGCTCTCATATCTCTTTAATTAAACACTAATATGTGACAAGATTACGGCCTTAAATACTAACTTGAAATCACATGAAGATGACGTCATTAAAATGACGTCATGTATGCTATTATAATTATGTTTTCCATTGACGTTTCCCGTGATTTCGAAACAAACTCAACTAAAGAGTTTTAAAACATAAAATAAACTGATTTATTGTTGGTATCGATTCTATATAACGTAAATTTTCTCTTTAACACATAAAGAAGTTGTTTTCACTCGTAACTGAGCTACGCGTGAAAATGTTACTTTTGGTGCCCGCTAACGTGATATTCCACCTAAACCAACAATTATGCTCTTTATGTAAAATAAATGACCCCCGATATTGTTATAATTTGAATAAATTTAATCAAAATATACTAGACTGCTACATATTACATATCTATGCTCCAGACCTGGCGGATAAGGACTAGACAACTTTTAACGCTTTTCTTTGCATAAATGAAGTTATTTGATGACACTTGGTAGAATGTCGTTCAAAGAATACCCGCTTTGGGTTTCATGAACATCTATTGAGCGATATCAATAGAGATATCGTTTGAAGTCATTCGTAGACGGACACACTACGGATGACGGACGTTTAGCAGTCACAATAGCTCGTACATGCTCAGTTGAGCTAAGAACTGAAGACGCTAGCGGGCTGCACGACAGTTGGACGTCCGTACAGGTACGGAACTGGCTGCTTGGATAGAAACTTAATTTAAACATGCCGGAAGAGTATTCCTCTTATTTAACCACAACAAAATCATTTAATAACGAAGAAGTTAAACAAGAGATAATTTCATTTAATAGGTGTGTTTACATGTCTGTTGTTCTGTTTCGAATTTTTTAAGCGATTGGTAATGACGCTTCAGGTATTCATAAAATAAATACTAAAACAATGACTTTCATTATTTTTCCGACTACAAAAGTTGATACTGACTAAATGTATCTTATCTTCCGGTATCGGGTAAAGTGAATCCAATGCGTTATTATTACTCGATTTTTGCATGTACTATAGTATGTTTTTGAATGCAGTATTATTGTTTTTGAATGCAGTATCATTGTTTTTGAATGCAGTATCATTGTTTTTGAATGCAGTATCATTGTACAATCATTGAACAATAAACAATAAATCAACTCGATTCCTGAGTGCAGTGTGGATGGTTGTAGACATTGTCTTTACATGCATTTACTTACCATCACACCAGTTTTTATGCATATTGAATTTGTTTCGTCTTGGTGTCAGGCATCAACATTTGTCTTGTCTCATCTGTTACAATGTAAACTGGTTAATATATCCAAATATGAACGTGTTTTGGAACATTTGAAGTCATAAGCAGGATCGTTGAAATACACAATTAATAACCTTTTAGATCCTTTTCCTCGCTATCACTTTGAATGGCTTTGCTTGAAGGAAAAATACTTGTTCCCATAGGTTCTAAATCAGGACACTTTCCGGATTCCATTGCCCATTTGTAACGCTGCATCAAACTTGCAAAAAGCAAGTGAAGCTCTGGCTTGGCCACAAATTCACCCAGGCATACTCTATTGCCAGCAGAAAAAGGCAACCAGGTTTTGGGTTTGGGTCCAAGTTTCCCATTCTCGTCTAAGTATCTCTCCGGGATTAAACGGTCCCGCTATCGCTTTATCGCTACTGCTGTTCCTTTTGGGATTCTGTAACCAGCTTAAATGAGAAGAATGAATTCGTTGCATGGAAATAAATACTAGTATGTAAGAGAAAATATATTAAAAATAGGAGGGTATAGCAATTTATTCCTACATAGCAGAAAAGCTTGTTTTCAAAATACAATTTATTGAAATAATATAATTATATGTGTTATACTCTAATCGAAACGTCTAACGCCCTTTTGTATATATTTAAAATATACCAAATAATCGGAAACTTTTCGTCATAATTAAATTTTCACCTTGAAGAAATACAGTACTGTATTGGCATCTCTATTTTATATCTATCAGTGCAGAAAATTTTGTAAACAAAGGCTTACAAATGGATAGTGAATGCAAAGACATTATTTAGAATTATTTAGAAACTTTCTTACAGACTTCCGTATAACAAGCAGTCATATGAGTGAGTCCGGTTGGTAATATGGTTGACAGCCGCATGCTTTCGTGTAAAACAGCTTCTGTGTAACCTAGATCTTGTCGATCTTCGATCCCAGGTAGTCGTTCTTTACCTTATAAGTTGATGAAAATTGCAAATAAATATCAAATGTCGCATTTTTTTTATCTTTAGTCAATGTGTAAGATATATTTTGTACTTTGATGTATGCGTGTGATTGCATTAGAAAACATGCTGACCAGATGTCAAGGTCGCGTCTATTAAATTAACCACTGCTGATCGTGAACGCGGCGAGAGAGAGATAAACAATAACAATAACGATTACTGTACTATTCCTCCAACACATAGAAGTTTCACTGTATACTGTCCTTACAATAAATTCAATGGTTAATACTGCGGACATTTTTAAAGTATCAGCTGTCTTGTACGTTCTTCGTCGTTTATTTGTATAAAGTGTCTAGACAGATTTGAAGCAATTCATCAAAAACTATTCAACAATTGTTTCCTTCTTATTGTAATAATAATAATAATAATAATAATATCTTTATTTAAAGAAGGTAAACACATTATGACAAATATACAAAATATTTAC
>JAUMHA010396362.1:0-11507 GCA_032359765.1 Saxidomus gigantea
ATTCCTGCATAGTTTTATCAACATTGGCCTAGAGGTTTCAGAGGAGATGTCATTTGAATCAAAATGTTGACGGACGATGGACGACGGACAATCATCGATCAGAAAAGCTCACCCTGGCGTAGCCAGGTGAGCTAAAAAAAGAGAGGTGGGGTTGTAATTTCCAAAAAAAAAATATACTTTTAAGAATTTACTGCAAACAATCTTTAAACCAAGATAGTCTGGGTCGGACAATCCCTAAACATAAACATTTTCCCCATTTTTTTCAAAGTGTAAAGATTTTGTTGAAACTACTGAGAAACAGTGTTACACTGTACACTGCCCCTTAACTAATTCCTACTAATTTGAGAGCTCTAACATAGCCTATGGCTACATTTTACTTGATTATATACAAATGTACATACTGTTAACTGGGTCTTAAAATTCAAGATTTTTATTTTTCACTGTACTTTTATGTTTTGCAAGAAGTCCGGAATCAAAAAAATTACCAAATTGAAAAAAAAACAAAAAAAACGTAATTCAAGATGTGAGTTCGAGAATTTATGAGCTCAATAATGATACATATACAGTAAACTCCCTATATAACGAATCCGGATATAGCAAAATTCTAGATATAAGGAACAAATTTTCTATACCCTATTTTCCCTTCTTTATTTAACATTAAAATGCTATATGGATATAACATACTCCGGATATAGGGAACAAATTTAAATAGTCCCATGATGTTCGCTATATGCGGAGTTTACTGTAGAAGTAACTTCAAAATATTTTGGCGATGGGAAAATTGTCCAAGTTACAGTATGATAAAATAATATGTTCGCAAAGGTGTGTATATTTGATAGAAACATTTTGTTTTGATCTAATAATGGAAATGAATGTACATGTGATGTCAGTATCATGGGAACGGGATGAGTGATATTTGTAATATTCTAATCATTGTGGGTTAAATGGGAGGAGTTATGCATAAAGTGTGTACAAACCTCGTCATACTTTGACTTTGGTAGCTATAGTAACATCACAAAACAAGAATATTAATGAGGAAGTAAGATTCAGACAAAAAGAAGGGCGTCCAGATTGCCTATTATTGCAAGACCATCAAGAAAATACATGGTTTCTTCTTTAAAAAAAACTACATGTATAGGCGTACATGCTAAATCCTTTTCACCAATATAAACACAAAGAAATAAAAAAAATTTCAAGCACAAAAATGCACTTGAATAGGTACAGTTGAAGTTTTCCTTCATTCTCTTACTCTGTGTAACAGATGCTACAAGATGATGTTTCTATAATATTGCAGAAACAAAAATGCTAACAGTACTTTTTTTCTGATGGTCTCACTTGGCAAAACATAAGAATATTTTGAAGCAGTTCTTTTTTCTTGAAAATAAGTCACTTGATGAAAACTGAAGCCACATAAAGTTTACTTCCCAATGTTCTTGGTACTTTGCTATTTCGTTTAGATTATTTATAGTCTCGGCCGACTGCGGGAATTTCTGGTGAACTTTCCAAGACCCCAGTATGACTCCAATGCATACTGGTACTTAACAAAATTTGAAAATTTAGTGAGTTTTGTTTTACCTGACTGCAATACCAAGTCAGTTTTGTCCAAAGATTATTATTATTTAGCCAAATTGTGTAAAATGCCAGTAGCCAAAACATTGGTGTACAAGCTTGCAAACCATATATGTGTTGCGTACATTGAAAGCAATATCTTTAATCACAGTACTAAAATGCAACATAACAGAAGAAATATATATGAACAGCATGTTAATTCATTGACATTTTTAGTAAGCAGGATAGCAATTTGTAAAAAAAGTTTAGAAATTAGAAAAAAAGAACTGCTTCGATCAATTTCATACAGACAAGATCTGAAACAAGTACCAACTAATTTTAGGAAAGTTCAGATTTAAAATCCTTTACCAATCTAATGTTTAGTACAAATGATTTCTAAATTATGAAATAGAGTACAAAGATCTCACCAACTTGCTATAAGAAAGCTCACAGACAGGCATGAAAGAGTTTCTACCCTAACACAACATTGCATGAGAAGATAAGGAGACAAAGGTCTGGATTATACGAATTCTCCACCCTGGTAGACTGACAGTTTACTATGAAAATGTTTATATTTGGACTGCACTGAGTTTTGTGTATATCGTTGAGGAAGTATCCCATCAAATCTACAGTATGTTTAGGTTACTGTAATGGTCATCAAATCTAAAGTACCAGAATTACTTTGCCAAACATGTTTTGTTTTTCATTATACTCATATGCCTTAGGCAGTCAGGAAACTGGATCAGTATCTACATTAACTGTCTCTATAAACCCTTACCAGTTTCTCTCAGCATAACTCATATATCAGGAGTCCCCACAAGCCATTAACAGTGATTCAGTGACAAAGTGCTTGACTGTTGAATTCAGACAAAGGATTGAAAAACAATGTTGGCAATTGATCAGTCATTAGTCATATTGACCAAGCCAGCGGTCTATACTGGTTAAAACCATATTGAGCATCTCAAACAGTGAGGCACTTGCCGTTTTTGCCACAAAATTTCAAGTGAAGAGAAGTATGTGTGTTAACATATAAATCTTGACCTTCACAGTAGTCTTTATATATAATATTTACATATAGTAAATCAGTAAAGTTTCAATGCAAGTCTACCAGGGTTGGACATCTACTAATAACTCAAAGAACGGTGTAATGAAAACCTTACCTCAGTATCAAAGCGTGTTTTCTGTGTCTTGTCTCTCTGTAACCTACGTTCCCGTCTACTTTCCTTTGCCTCTTCCTTCACCTCGGTCATCGCCTCTTGCTACGAAAGCAAAGATTCCAGTTCCATTTTTTAGAACAATTTTATTTATCTATACAGTTTATACACACATATAAATGCCTCTGGTTCTAAATTAGACATTGTTAATTTGTAAAACCTTTTTGGAGTTTGTTTGTCTGTAGGGTTTTAACGCCATTTCACTGTATTTCAGTTATTCTTAGGTGGTCAGGTTACCTAACCATAATTCCTGGGAAGAACCAGTACTGTAGAACCTTATCTCTGTGAGAAGTTGCTAACTTTCTCACCTGAAGAGACATGGTCGGCAGCAGGGCCTGGATCCATGATCCTCAATCTATGAGAGGTTACAGCAATTTTGAGTCAGTGACTCTAAACACTCAAGTACAAAGGCTGACATTTTTTTAGTTGGTGTAGTGGCTAAGAATTCTGATGTCTCCTGACTGTGCTCCGCTAGCTGATATCACCATACCGTACAGGTTCAAATCGCGGTCTCTATTTTGAAAAAAATCAAAATACCTTAAAATGAAGTACGTAAGTTTATGGAAACAAACCTTGGCCTTTGCTAATCTCTCTTTCATTTTTTCCCTCATGGAGGCCATTCTAGGGGTCTTTCTTTCTGTCTCTGGTTCACCTTCATCTGGCGATGGAGGCCTTGGAGGGGGTTCCTCCTCTTTTACCTCTTCAGTGGGAGGGGCCTCCTCACCCTCTGGTGGACCCTCAATGGGTGCTGTGTATGAATTAAAAGACTGAGTTTCAAACAACTGATGAGAAAATTATAGTATTAACAAATTTATCTGCTTGGCAATATATAGAACAGCTATTCTAACAAAATGCTTTTTTATTTTTCAGTTACATAAAAATGGAAATAATTCAAGGAAGTGTCACCTACAAATGTAAAATGAAAAGAAAATGAACGAAAATGGAAGCCTGTTAGTTGACAAAATCAGTGTGAGACCTATTTATACAATAAAACATTAAATATTCATAAATAAAATTTGTTTAAATTTTAACAAGTTATTACGGTAAACCTACTTTCTTCCACAGCTTCTTTTTTCTTTCTCAATTTTTTAACTCTACTCTCTTCTTCCCCTTCTTCCTTTGGTGACACTGGTTCCCCAGAAACCCCTTCCTCCTCCTCCCCCTCAGGCATAGGCAGGGTACCATCGTCAGCAACTTCAGATACAGCTGTCTCCTCCAATTCCTGACGTACTGACTCATCAACCTTAGCTTTACTTTTCCTCTTTGCTTCTTTGAGTTCCCGAGCAAGATCATCTTTAGGGGAGGTAACTTCTTGTGCCAACTGGAACGTAAACACAGGCAGAATTATTTTCCAAATACCATTATCAACTGCACTGAGTAGAGTAACTTAAGCAGGTATTAAAGTGGTATATTTTGGTTTGTAACAAATTTGATTCTTACAAAATTTACCTAAGCTTCTGATCTACAAAATTTTCAAAAAACCTATCTGTATATATATATACAATGTACATGTAGTTCGAAACAACTGATTTGCTAAACTAAAATAACATACAAATGTCACAAACCTCCTTTTTCCTTTTTGTTCTTTTAGTCTTCAGTGTTTTAACAAGAGCATCTGCTTCAGCTGCTTCAATCTGTCAAAAGTAAAAACCTGTACCATTAGAATGTCCTGTAATATCACATATATTGCTGTTTCAAAGTAAAGCATCTTGAATTCTTCATTACTGAACAGTGAACACCTGTCATTAATATACATGTATATATAAGCAGCGAAGGCTGTGGATATTGTTGAGGAAGTATACCATCAGATCTACAGTATGTTTAAGTTACTGTGATGAACATCAAATCTACAGTATGTTTAGGTAAGTTTTTCAGCAATGCATTACAACTTTAATCAATTTTCAACATAAGACTACAAAATTCATTAACTAGGTAAAGTAGCTTCTCTTGGTGAATTCAATTCACCTGATGCAGATCATCATTTAAAATCCATGGTAACCCATGGCCAGGTAAAAAGAATCAAAATATTGTGCAAGTATAAACACCCTTCCTTTTAAATACTACGGTATACCTCTGGTGATGAATCTGTACCGCTGGGCTGAGTGATTTCTGCAATCTCATCATCCTACAATATACATGATAGTTCAGAAATGTTTGATATAAGATCAAACAAATAATGACCATTCTCTCGTTTTTAAACTCTGTAATTAATCTAGTGTAAAGATGAAACTTCTAACACAGAATTTTTTTAGTTACACAATTAATACATTGCGTTGTACAAGGAACTGCCCATTAAAATGTCTAGGATTATTTGTCACTGCAATCTAATTCTGCATATTCTACAAAGTGAATGTAAAGAAACTGTTACCATAGAAGGATTTGATATTCCCTCTTCTTCACCACCATCTTCTAATAGCCTATCCTTCTTCCTCTTTCGAATCCTATCCTTTATACCTCTGTAATGTAGCATTCAATTTTGTTTAAATATATACTAGAGTGGTTAGACGGACTTGATCCACAGAACACACACACGTAATATCAACAGAAAAAATATGTCAGGAGTATAAGCAGAAATTTGTCTAGTAAAAGTCATTGAATATCAATGGCTCTATTCATAACTTAGTGCATTAAGAACTGTCCAAAATCACCTATTTCAGAAAATGTCTGGGTATTAATGACATTTAGTGGTTACATATAACCATTGTAAACACAATTGTTATTGCCCAGAACTGCTGAAATTTTAGTAAAGACACATACTTAATTCAATAATCTTCTTCTACAAAATCAAAACTCAACTAGTATATGTGTCAACCATGATAACCACCTTAAGCCAACAAAGAACCATCAGTAACGTATGCTGCAGTCTTTAACCCTGTACCATCTTAATTCTTTTCCCCTTATATTGTCCCAAAAGTAGAATATGTCGCAAGTTTAGGTGACGCCCCTGACAGTGCCTTTGAGTTTGAGCGAAACCGTACGGTTAAAAAATTACATATTTCACTGAAATCATGACATGGACCATAGAAATCTAAAACAAACTTAACAAAACACAGATTATATGCCTGTTACAACTCAGGGAGCATTTTGATCAAATCAGTTTTAGAAAATCTAGGTCAGTTGGTACAACGTGAGGTGATGGTGCACCACCGTTTTGGGTCCCATAAAATTTCATTGGAAACTTCAAGTAAAATCAAACTAAATCATATGATACTGCTTTGAGAAACTATCGACTGCTAAAATAATGTCTATAACGTATCAATTTTATCAAGAAATCGAACTCAAAGAATACTTACGACATGTTTCAAGTTTTCTGGAAGCGTTCTTGACAACTGATGAATATTCCGGGAAAATGGCTTAGGTTTTTACTTTTGGTGAACTGATTACCCTTTGCCTACAAAATGCCTCACTATTTCATTTGAATGCATCAACTCCTGCTGAAAATACGCCCGGTTAAAAGCTGTTTTTACAATGTTTACAAAAAATATTCATGAAGAAACTTGACAAATGAAGGGCGCTGATCAATAATCACTAAGCGCTTGTTTGTTATCAGTTTTTTCAATGCCAGTGCGAAAGAATCTCTTGGGCGAGTCAGATCATATTTGTACTGATATTTGTTTCCAACACCGGAGAACATCATAGAGAGTAGCCTCCCTTGCTAAAAGTTGCCTCAGAAAAGACAATGTCAACATTTGTAAAGCTGTTTTCTTCTTCAAGAATAAGGCTTTTGCCTTCAGTTTACGCACTCACAACCAAACATGGAGTAAGTTTTATTCTACATCGCATATCTTGGAAGACATACCAGGGTTAATCAGAAATCTTAGAAATTGTGCAAGTCAGTCACTCTTAACTGGCTGTTAGCCAATGAAATGGCTTAAAAATGTTACACCTCCAAAGTGTAAATAAACTTGACTGCCCATTTAATGGGTAATGAACTGACATTTGGATAGAGTTAGGGGTTTGAAGAAGTCCATCATCATATATTTTATATAGTGATTGCATGGACCGGTTTATTGTCGGGGGCCTTGCACGGTCTATTAAAAAGTGCTAAAAATATGCTATGTAACACTGATGTAATACATTTTGTAGCAGGAATGCTTATTTTAACAGTCATTTTGAAAGCAGAAAGGTTTATGTAGATTAACTACAATGCGTGATACTGTGTCTGCTGCAGCAGAGTCAAATCCTTTGAGCCATACTAGGACAATAGTAGCATGTTCACTGCACATTGGTCCAGGTCAGGTGCGACCCTATCTATTCCATAGTGGTAATGAATTTAAGCATTAGACACTAATTTCCACATTGCCTGTCTCTTTCTTCAAGGTTGATTCCATTTAGAGTGAGTCTAGTGAGCAATTAATCTAAGTTGTAACAAATTTTTTAGGTCCTCCATGTCCTCTGCTTTAATTTCAACATTTTCAAGGTCATTCTTTTGTGTCATAGACACACTTTTGGGTGTTGAACTACTTACAGTGACAGCCCATTTTTGTATTAGAAGTAGTTTTTTTAGAACATTTAATATACTGTATACTTCTGCTGTGTAACAACTGGAGTGAACATTTTGATACAATCACCTAGAGATGTTACTTAAATTGTTGTTTTTTTGTTTTACAGCCATACTGTAGCTTCAGTACAACCAGTAGAAAAGATTCTGCAAGGTTTTACCAGAATGCACATGATGCTATAGCGGATATTCCTAGTGACAGCAAACTGTTAGTTGGAGGTATAACCGTCATTTTGAAAAGAAACGCTGAAGTATAACATGTATAATATGATACCTAAAAAAATATCACATGGATTTTACTATCAGAAAATTGTCCTTTCGCAAATTTAAGATTTGCAAATAAGTCTACAGGGCCATTCTCAGCATTTTGATAAAAAGATTTATATATAAAACATGTAAAACGTATATTTTCTTTTCTTTTGCATATTTCAAGATGATATCCTACAAGGAGATAGGGAGTCACAAAATGTATTTTTCCATCAGCACTTGGTCTTTCTTTTTTCAACTGTCTAACAATTGATATGTTGTAGATAAAAATGTTTTGTTCTTCTCTGTCTAGAGAAATGTTGACAGCTTAATAAACACTTTCAGAAAATGTTTCAAGTGTAGTAGACTTACAAATCTGCACTTCCACTCTTTCGCCCAGCAGTGGACTAGTGTAGCCATGTGTTAGAGTGTCTACTTAGCTTAAAGAACTGAAAATCTTGAATTTGAATCTTGCTGAGGGTCAAGGATTTGTAATGGTTACAATATTTTGTATACATTTGATGCGGTATGCCCATAAGAAATAACCCAAGGTGTATAGAAGTGATAGCTCCTATACAAGGTCCATAGGACATGTACTTACTCTATGAACTCGGGGACAAATTCTAGTAATAGCTAAAGAAGGTGGGGATAATACAGGTATTGTAAAGTACTTCTGCTTCCTTGCCCACCAGCTAGCTGTTGTGGCTACGTAGAAAAGTAGTCTTATTAGCAAATTGAAGGAACGAGCTCAAATCCTCGGGACAAGAATATTTTTTTACAGTTACAAATCAATACAGTAAACGACTCCAGATATATTGACAATCCAAATTTTCTCTTCCTGGTTTTTTTTTTCTCTTTCTTTATTTTATATGAAAATGTTAAATGGACATAACAAACTCTGGATATAAGGAACAAATTTAAATGGTCCAGGAGTTCTTTATAAATGAGTTTACTGTAACATTAGTCTACATATTATAGTACTATTACTGTTAGTATCTAATATATAGTTTCGACATTCTAAAAGATACTGCAGAGCTAAATATGAGAGTTACAACTAATCTTTTATAGGTTTTGGATTGTGTGGTATACCAGAGAATTTAATTGGTGCTTTACTAGAAACAAAACAGACTGGATTGACAGTGGTCAGTAACAATGCAGGTGTGGACAATTTCGGACTGGGACTCCTCTTGCAGCAAAAACAGGTATAGATCCCTTGACCTTTCTTGATTTTAAGGGCCAATTTACCACTGAAGCTGAGACAGTTTTATATTTATTGTGTTTCAAATACCTAATCAGAGCACAAGGTGAGCTGTTGTGATAAAATGATGTTCTTCATTTTTCTCTCTGTCTATCAGTCTGCTCACATTTAAAAAAACAAAATACTGGTACCATGTGAACATTCTAGAGGTCACATTTTATAAGCAAGCATGATGAAAGTTTGTCAGAATGTTTGTCATGATGAACTCTAGAATTAGTTCAAAATTGGGTCACATTGAGCAAAAACTAGGAGACCAGGTCAAATTATAATAAAAGACAGAAGACCAAAGACATATTGTGTACCCAGTCATCATGAGAATTGATCAATTGTTTCTTTCCATTAACCATAATAGGTCAAGTTTCTAAATTGATCATCTTAGTTCAAAATCTAGGTCACAAAGTCAAATCCTAAAAAAAACTGTCTGAACACTGCAGCTAAGGGACTCTTTTCAAAGTTCATGTATACATACCCCCTTATCTTGTTATCAGGATCTGCGTCTAAAATAGATTAATATAACATTTCTCTGTCTCTTACTGGCCACTAGCTTCATACCTACCAGGAGGCATCTCTCACAAACAAGCTTTCCTCAGTCACTGTGGTTTCCCTTCATGCAAATGCATCAAACTAATAATTCAATATACTGTATACTGATTGTTTGAACTTGCGCTCAACAGATTTTGAATTTTTCTAACTTTTTTAATTGGAGGAAGACTCTAATTACATTTGAGGTTTCACTAATCTTTTTGCATTGTTTTAAGTGTACCATTTAACTCTTGTATCAGGTTTGTTGAATTTGTTAATACAATGTACATGACAAAGTATAATTTATCTTGCTCAAGAATTAAAGAAATGATAACCACTAAGGCTGTAGTATCAAGTTATTGTCAGCACCGAGTGCTCGAAAATTGAAATGTCATTTTTACTTTTAGATAAAGCGGATGATATCATCATATGTTGGAGAGAATGCAGAATTTGAAAGGCAGTATCTGAGCGGGGAGCTGGAAGTGGAACTTACACCACAGGTAAGTTAGATACTATTAGTTTAGTTTATACTAACTTATTTTAGCTCGATTGTGAAGAAAGCTTTAAGCTTATCAAGTCACTCTCGAGTCTGCTTCCTGGAAAAACCATTACTGGTGTCATATGAGGAGGCACGGTCGTGACCTTGGTGGGGCTCGAACCCGTAACCTCCGGGATGAGCGGCAGACACCTAAACCTCTACACCACCGCTCCCCTTTGTATGTAAGACTGGGAATTTATATTATGGGATCAGCTGTGATTGACTGGCATTATCTGTCAAAATTGTAGCTGCTCTCAGTCACAAAGTTCTTTCCCAGTAATCATAAAGTTGGTTACCATGTTTATGGGC
Organism: Saxidomus gigantea; assembly: GCA_032359765.1. Taxonomy (NCBI): domain Eukaryota; kingdom Metazoa; phylum Mollusca; class Bivalvia; order Venerida; family Veneridae; genus Saxidomus; species Saxidomus gigantea. The sequence goes on from JAUMHA010396362.1 coordinate 10,137, forward strand.
ATAATAATTCGGCCAAGTCTGACCAGCTGGATCATTTAATTCTGAAGAAGCGACCCTTCAGTTGCTGAAATTTGCCAAATTATCGCTGTCCACTTTCTAGCTTGGAACGTTTTTACATTATGTTATTTAGGGATTGCCTTATGTATTTTATTTTTTATCCAGTTACTACCAAGTGTATCAAGCTTTTGAGTATAAGTACCATTGCCTTTTACACTCCTAACAGGTGTATTTTGTGACAGTGTGCAAATGATACTGTCACCTGTATTTAAGCACATTATATAATTATGTAACACCACAGAGATTAAACATTTGGAAATATTTGACAGTTGTCATATTGCACACCTGCTGTTGCGTACTATAGAATGTAAACTGAAATAAGAAATGGGAATCCCCTAAAAACATAGGAATTACTTGGGGATTACAGACAGGAATTTTGTTCAAGGAGACAAAAAAATGCAAACCTCTTGTGCCACTTTCAACAGAATTAGTAGAAAGGCAGTTCGTGAATGCAAGAAGTGTTTTTTGATATGTCTACGCGATTGTGTTTATTTTCCAGGGAACCTTGGCTGAGCGTATTCGTGCTGGTGGAGCAGGTATCCCAGCATTCTTCACTCCAACAGGATTTGGTACCTTGATACACGAAGGGGGTGCTCCGATAAAGTACAACCCTGAGGGAGGTGTTGATATTGTCAGTCAACCAAGAGAGGTTTGTACTTAGTTATGTCATACACAATGGATTCACCTTCTCCATTTTTCCTGAATATGGAAAACTCTGATTTTGTTGGAGACGGAAGGTTTGATAATATACACCTTAAAGAAATTGTTCAGTTGGTATCAATGCAGGTTTATCTAGAGTATGCTCAAATGCAATACTCCTTTGAATTACTGTCAGAAGTCCGTTTTAAATGAAAAATAACCCGATTGGCAATTTCACCTCCCACTGCTGTAACTGAATCATACGCCAGCAGTAGAGCTCAATGTAAAATCAAGACCATATAAAATAGTCGTTTAATCAATTCCACTGATATCACTATTTCTAAAAATTTGAAAAGTGCATTTTTATGTTCTCTAAAGATGGAGTATATAGTTGCTACTTCTTGTCCAGAGCTCAAGTCAAGAAATCTAATTTGAAAGGGGTCGACTATATACTACATGTGTTGAACTTGATAATAGGTCTTAGATGGGCAGTGCCGTGGCTAAGAGGCACAAGGATTCAAGTTGATACTTTACACATTGATAGAGGACATTGAGAAAGAGTGCAGTGACAAAGAACCATAACTGTAACCTACCCAAATTTTTAGCTCACCTGGCTATGCCAGGGTGAGCTTTTCTGATCGATGATTGTCCGTCGTCCGTCAACATTTTGATTCA
>JAUMHA010396373.1:0-11507 GCA_032359765.1 Saxidomus gigantea
AGCATACAAAGCAAACACACGAGGACAAAACGAACAATTAAAGGAACACAGTGGGGCACCGCCTTGGAACGGTCAGTTCATTAATCTATGTAGAGTTGTTGTTGAACAATTAATGGGTGGAGGCGATTTATTACAGAAAGCATCTATATTGATTAATTGTGGTAAATTGAGGCATTTTTCTCCATAGGTTTTTCTTTGAAATTGTATCTATTTATTAGTTTACGTTCAGTTAACACATAATCTATGTTTCGAGAATATAATCTGCCAGATGTAGGGAGTGCCTCTTTAAATTCCAGATATTCTCGCTTTTATGGTACTTGCTTAAGTTATATGTCTCCTCATAATAGATTAACATGATCTTGTCTCCCTCTCACACCAAAGTAGACACAGTTGTACAGCCTTATGTGTCAGGGTAAATTAAAAACAGGTTACCAGACATGCACAATGGCTCCCTAAAAGCCACAGTACAAATCATGAGTAGACATCGCTGTCAAAAATAAAAGGTGTGTACACGAAAATTAAAAATAGTTAACCTAGACAAAATCTGGCAAGCAAGTTATCCAACTCTTCAGCTGGAATATTTGTGATATCTCTCTTTTCCCCTATGCATACTTTCCAGTCGTTGAAAATTTTAAGTCTTTCCTTGTCTTATATGCTGCACTTTTATTAATGCTATCTTTTATAAATGTTTACGACCAGCGATAACTAGTGCAGTCAAAAATGCAATATTGGTGTACTTTTTTCCCGATTACAACAGGATTTCAAGATCGCGACGTTTTTATTTTTGAGAAACTAAACATCTGAACGTATCAGCCAATCGGGATGCTCAGATATCTTAACAGCAAATCATTCGTCAGCACTCTTTTATTTGACCGGTCCAATTAGTGATATTGGCCCTTGATTTTTGTTATTGGCCCTGTCTGTCAATTTTATGATATCTGTTCACATTGAATATTAATGCCAATAAACAGAAGTTATTTGATAAATACTCATATATAGGGCACACAAGTTTAAATAAAAAGACGGTTTCACAAAAACAAGTAATGTTTGCCTATATTATACAACAATATCTTTATAAACTGATAGGACTAACCGGAACCGAGTGGAATGAGTTCAAGGCAATCAAAGAGTGTGAAATACTTAATCTTCTTTACAAGACTCTGTCCGTCACAACAGTCCTTGATGAAAAAAAATTATAATTTTTATAAAGAATGTAGGGGAGTCACACTTTGCTTGACTACTACCTTCAATATAATGGAACAGACAATTTTTAAACCAGTCAGTACTCAAAAAACCTTTAATTCTCAAATCTGTCATAGTTCGGAAATTACATTAGTCTGAATGAAAGCATCTATTCTCTTGAATACTTATTATATTAGCTTAGACATCATTTAAATATCCTTCTTTATTGGTCGCAACACACTGGGTGATGAAACAGCGGCTGAGTTCAAAGGCATACATACGAATGCTGAATTATTCCGTTCAAATTAAAAGTGCACACATATACATGTATAAAGTTTGTTCGATATTTTAGTTCTCAAAATATCTCCGAGATATTTCTTCAAGTTCAGGCACTGTATTTGTAGAACGAGAAATTACTGCGACATATCATAATATTTTTACATTATTTCTTTCGGTTTATGGACAAGAGAATCATTACAAGAGTGGATCCTCTTCAACGTTATGACTTTTAATCATTATAAATCTACCAATTTATCATTTCCTCTTTACTTTCTTTGATAATCAAATCTAAATAATTTGGCTGATAAGTGAATTATCGATCTGCATTACTTGTAAAATGTATTTTCAGAAGCTTGTCCATAGAATACATACAGAACAAAGTACGTTGATTACACGGTTCTCTATCGATTGATCGTAACTCATCGAAATGTTGACATTGACGAGGAAAGTAATACTTTAAAGAAGAAGTGAATCGTCTTAATAAATTACCATTTTCACAGAGACTGCCGAAGCATACTTGATCCTTGACGCGCCAATAATTTTGTGATCAAAGAGGGTACAGTTGACAGGAAAGAATTTTATTAAAATTATCATTTAAAGCCGCTCGCTCTTAGATTTTTGTAAAAAAAATGTATGTAAATAACGTATTTTTTAACATGTTGTCATATAAAAAGGCTCCATTATAAAATTCTGTCACGTATATCTCTAAATTTATAAAAATACGCTACCAAATTCAAAAGCGTTTGAAACGCTTTTGAAATTCCAATATAAACATATAGTGTAGCAGTGCTGTGTAACCGACCTTTTCAATCGATTTCTGCAAATTCCTACCTAGATTTTAGCTTATACTTTGATTCTAGCTTTTAGTTACATATTTATGAATAAGTTTGTCAAATTTAAAAAAATAATTATTTTCAACAGTAACTGAGAGCGAGCAGCTTTAAATAATTTTTTTAATAGCAAATACATTTGAAATAGTCTCCTGTTGTCGCAGGTGTATTTGATATACTCCACGTGTTATGAATTTAACGTTTTGTTGGTAAGAATACAAACACTAAAAGTGAACAAAATCTTAATACTGAAAAGGTATTTTCACGGTACATTTAAATACTTCTATTGATATCAAATGACAGCCTTATTTTCTGAGGTTTAGATTTAGGTCGTAGAAAGTCAATAGTAACTGATTTTTTTCTCCCGCCCGTCAAGAATAAAACATAGTTATATGTTACAATCGATTACAATTTTATACTATCATCTTTTGACATATATGTTTTTATACAAACGACATTCGAGAGGCTCTACCCGCTCAAAAGAACACAACAAATCTAAAGGAAGGGTGCGTTTTAATGAGTAAAGCAAGTCAAAGATGATATAGATGAGTCAAAGTTGCTTGTTATAGTTTGATAGTCTAGTGGTGAAAGGACCATGTGTTCACTTATTGAGTATTTGATCGTTTATGGGATTTTGTTATGAGCAAAATTGTTATCTTCCTTAAATTATTTCATATTCAAAATACGTACTTAACAAGTCATGATAATTACATTCGTGTAGTTGCTACCAAATTCAAAAATACTAATTGTATTTCAAAAAGTTTTCTGCAACCTAAATGAAACAACAAGATATAGAGACATGTTGTTCAATATTCATTAACATTAAGTGAAACGGAGACGTTATATAAATACGTCATTGCTCGAAAACAATGACTTTCTTTCTGCCGTAAAGTCAGTTTTGAAACTGATACATACGACCATTCTATATAACAGAATCTCAAATAAGTTTTAAAATCTAAGATACATTATTATAGATGACTATAATTATATTTTTATGTGTATAACGCCACTTTAAGAAAATAGGTATCTCTACCATCTTAATCAAGTCCACAATTATCTTAATTTAAATTTCAACGATTGCCTCTGAGATAAGCCTCAAGTCTCGTTTGGCCAGCTAGCAACCAGTAAGCCAGAACTCAAAATAAAACAAATCAGAAGACAGAGCTATGCCATATGTAGTGGGCTATAGATAAAATTTCAGAAATAGGACACTTGTCCGCAAAAGAGTTTTCAGCGAAGACAGAAAAAACTAATAGCATTGAAAGATATAAGTCTCTGTTTAATGTATATTTCTTTAGTTATGAATATTTTTAACGAGTACCGCTGCCAACAATTATGCAAAATACTTGTGCCAGACTTTTAAAATGCATAAGGCTGACTAAATATAGTACAACAACCTTACAGTAAGCTCCGTTTATAACGAAATCTTTGGGACCACCTGAAATTGTTCTGTATATCCGGAGTTTGTTATGTCCATATATTTTCATATAAAATAAAATAAAGAAAAAAATCGAGCAGAGAAAATGTGTTCCTTATATCCGGATTTTCGTTATATCCGGATTCGTAATATATGGAGTTTACTGTAGCCATTTTAGCAAATGGCCAACTTAAAACAGGCAATAGGAAATCTCACTCTACTGAAAGTTTACTTCTCAAACGCTATCATTAAATATTAGAGAGACAAACATGATAAGATCTCCGTCAAGTATGGCAAAATGATACATGTGCACAACGCAACAGTATTCAGCTTTTATTTGGTAAAAAACTTATTTCAATATGTGTGTTGATTACAGAGTTATGAATGGAATTTCAACTGATGGATCCGAATCAGATCGTGACTGAATGTTCAGAATTTGACATTAAAACATACATGTGTTCCTCTGTCAAATATGGAACATTATAATTATATACATTAAATTGCAACATCCAACTTTTATTTGGTTCCAAAAAAATTGTAACATTTTTATAAAAGGAAAAGTAATGAAAAGACTAGTGCCGCTCTCTTTTCTCTACTATGCGATGTTTATACATTTATTGGTTCCGGATCTGCTTGGTCCGCCATTTACACCGGCCTTTAAGTATTTGCGGTTTAAGACTATCAATAATTGACACTTATGATGAATTATATAAGAACAATGAATTAAATGATATCTGTTTTATTACTCAAATCCAATTCATTTCAATAATTATCATAAACATTGTAACAATTAGTAAAAAGGACACACATACAAATAAATACCAAAAATGATAATAAACAAAATATCAACAAAGCACATGCCGACATGTAATGGATATTCAACAAAATTATGGTGAAGAATTATCACTATTCCTGCAAAACCTTTGGTCACAGGGATTACGGACATGAATAAGGTATTATCAAATACAGTCTCTACAACAAAATTATCCTGGAGCAGCTGAACTGATCAATCGGAACACCTCGGCAGTTTGCTTCGCATCGTTACTCTACATCAAAGTTAGATGCGAAGCAATCTGCCGAGGTGTTTCGATTTTTTTATGTAGGGTAACGGATTCTGCCGAGGACTTCCGATTGCCGAACTAAAACCAAACTAGAAATCAAATAAAAGTGTTACTTTATCAAACACTGTGATCGAGTCTGGAAAGATACTTTAAAGACTGTATTTGACCAAAATTCACTTATTAAACATTTTACTCAACAGAGCTGATTTACAACGTTGGTTAAACATTATGTAACTATACTCGGAATCTTTATGATCGCAAGATCTACACAATACCCTAATCAAACATTCTATATTACATGATTTGATGATTATGCTGGATGTAGTACAACATTAGACTTTGTAAAACACTTATGTTTCTTTTGGCGTTTGTTTGAAATAATGGGCACATTTCAAAATTTGTGACTTCTTCGTGATATTTTCTCACGTCTAGCCCGCCCCATTCTGCCCATTACTACTACTTACTACCCACACATAGATAGAAAATATGTATTTTAAGCAACTATAATGGTGGAATAATGAACCTAGATATATTAGATAGATTAGATATAATATAGAAATATTATATTTTCAAAGTTTTTCCTATATTAGCCTAAAATCAACGTGTACTGTGTGCTAATAAAAATGAAAAGAAACCGACTAGAATGGATGCAAGAAAATGAAGAAATATTACAAAACCATTTACAAGTCTCTGGCACTATTCCAAACAGACCATAAATAACTACGGAATTCATGAGAGGTATTCGTTTGTTTTAACAACAATTCAGTAGTCCCAGCTAGACGGAACAAGCAAAATTGAAACCAGTCTGCACTCTGCACGTATTCGTCTTCTTTATCAGAACAAAGAAACTCCATAGTGTATTCTATTTATTCTTAAAAGCAGATTTGAGTATCTCCTTTTTAACGATTTTTTACACCGTGTCTGACCAAATAACGGTTCAACCCCTATTTCTTTTGAACCATGTTCTATTCCATAAAACTTTGTTGACATATTCATTTCTTTAGTATTCAAATTGTAATTTTACGTTACCAGAAAGCCTTTTTTTTTTTAGCAATATCATTTAAAAAATACTGCTCTATATTTCAAACATGTAACATCGATTTAGAAGGTTAAGTAAGGAAAGTTTTTGGTACAAATAAATGTCATTTCCGCCGGTAGGACGTCTTTCTTGGTTAAATAAGAGCTACTTGTAATTCAATAAACTGATGTAGAACAAACTAGTTGTCCCCATATGTGTACTTCAGTGAAATAAAAACAAAATGTTGAAGCCATATGGATTAAAAAACCACCGTGACCTCAAATCTATTGGCTAATGTAAACTTTGTGTCAAGAAAGTTTACTCGCAAACCAATGATAAATTTTCTAAGCATTTTACAGAACAATTACTTGAAGTTACATTGTATGTGAAACTATTTAGTACATTTTCAACTGATTCCAGTGGAACTCTTTAAAACATTATTTTATCTAATTCAACTCGTCAACTCGTCGATATTTGTTGTCATTTAGTGCGCTTACAGAAATCTGAATAGATCAATTTTGAAAAAACTTCATAGAAGTGCAATGATCTGAGAAACGGTGATTTGTGACACAAGCAGTATTAACATCACCCTGCACGTATTCTTCATTTTTCTAAGAACAAGGAAACTCCTCAGGGAATATTATTTATCCTTAGAAGCAGATTTAAATATTCATTTTCAACGACCATAAACAGCGCGGCTGATTAATAATGGTTTAACCAATATTTCTTTTGACTTTTATGTTCTCAAACTTTCTAGCATGTGAAAGACAATAGAAAGTCTTAACCATTTAATGCACACACATAAAAGTTTTAAAATTAGTTTTCAGAAATGACCATTAGCTCGTAGTAACAGAACACAGAGGATTATTATAAGAAACGTTAATTCTTTTTTATGAAAAATAAAGGAAATTGGCCTCATGAATCGGAATTAACACTGAAACGCTGTGCTTACATACTAGTACTTTAAAGAAATATTTTCAAGAACTGGTGTATCCAAATGCAAAACATAATTGAATAAGAAATTAAACATAGGTAAATAAAGAAACTGCTGCATAAGCAACACAATAAAACACTATACAAAAATATGTAACTAGTTCAGTACTGTTACCCTTTCGTAACGGTAAGTCAGCCAAATTCCATGTTACAGTTTGCCGTTTGATCAATCGTTATATTTTTTTCGGATTTTAAAATGTCTTTCGCTTTTTATCAGACACGACAAATTTCCCATTGGCACGTCATGGGGCTAAATTTAAGTTTTCCATAGCGGGTAATATTTTAAGTACTGAATCCTTGTTTATTACATTATTCATTTTTGGATTTCAAATAAAAACAAACTCTACATTTTGCATTCAGAAAACAATGTATGATAGAGTCCATAAAATGCCAAACTATCGTGTGTATTGAAGTAATGTAATTGATCATAGCGAACATCCATCTTTTTCAAATGTGACTTAAATGATAATGACTGGAAAAATGACAAAACAAAGTAGCGATGAAAGAGATGCATGTTTATATTTCTTGTGATCTGTCCTTATCGTGTTTGTGTCTCAGTATGTTTTTCATGTTTGAAGCAAATATATTTTAAAGACACATTATGCAGTCATGTAACAAATAATGTTAAAAAGACAAAGTAATGACTCGCAACATAAAATATGACGGTCAGACAAAAGACAAATGGTATCGACGTCGTTTCCGCCTTTTTCGAAAGTAATCGATACTAAAAGACATATTTTCTCATCACTGCAGCCTAAAGCAAGCCATTTTGATATACATGTATTTTTTACTTATAGATTGCCTTTCTAAGTTTCAACATTGAATTTTCAAAACAATTATCAGAAAAACCGCGCCAGACCCTCTTCGTTTCCTATCTTAACTCCTTGGTCTCTACAAATTCCATCAGACATAAACAATCAAGTTTATAAAGACGAAATGTGATAATGTAGCAGAAAGGTTAGAGTTTCAATGAATTTACCTGTTTATGAAACAAAACAAGACCAAACTTTCTCACTCTTGATCACTCTGTTAAGATTATGACATTAGAAGTCCGCGTTCGACCTTTTCTATCGCAGGCACTTGAGGATCGTGGCCAAAATCATAGCTAATTTATTGTATTGAAGGCTTCGAGAAAGATTTGCAAGAAAGAGAATTATTTTTATTCATTTCTTTTTCTTATACTGGCAAGGGTATTGACGTTACAAGACAGAACATAATGGCAGGAAGTCTTGAAAAGTTCTCCTTTAAGGATTCTCCAAAATGATATCTTTTTTCTATGGAGACAAATAAATCTGTATTCATGTGTGACATTTTTTCGAATTGTTGTTCATATCATTTGGCATAACTGATGTCTCGGCTTATTATCGCCGGATATTAAATGGCAAAGTTATAGATTTATTCATTCCATCTGAAACATATAGGATACAATTTATTATGGTCAAATGGTAAATGTAGTTCTTCATTGTCAGTGAGAGAATGGAACAATAATGGTCGACTTGGAAAGTATGGATTAGTTAGTCGAAAATCTTTACAAATGTATGACTGATAGCTTTTGGCAAATGTTATCAATATGTTTGAATATCATCCTTTCGTATTGTTATAAATGTTTGTGCCAATGTATTTGTCGTCTGTATCTACATTCATCTTCGGTGAAAAGTAAACAATATGAAATCATACGTTCTCAGAAACGCCAAGTCAGCTATCTTTTTTTGAAGAATTTGTTTAGAAAACCATCGGTAGACAGGATTATAAAAATCGTTTACTAGTATCTGTTAGAAATGAAACCTCTCGAATGCGACAAGTATTTGGGCTATTTGAAGTACATGCAGCTATTACAATAAAGAAAGAGAATAAAGTTGTATAACCGTTCTGCCAATATAGTATCAGTTTCCGTAAACAAACACTGTAACCTTTTTGTAAAAGCTACAAATTTACATGTTACAATACAAAATAAATACTCTTAAATTAGGCAAACAAAATCTAAAAATAAGTCACGATTTAAAGTTTTGTTTGCGTGTATTATACAATAAGACATTTATTTGCTGATAGGACTAACGGAAACTGAGTTAAATGAGTGCAAGATAGTCACAGAGTGTGAAAAACTTAATCTTCTTTACAATACTCGGTAGAAACGGTCCCAGATGATCATTGTGATGGAACAGGCAATTCGAAACCAGTCTGTACTTAAAAGGCCTTATTTCTTAAACCTGTCATAGATCGGAAATTACATAATTTAGTCTGCAAGACAGCATGTAACCTCTTGAGGACATATCAATATAGCTTAGACAGCATTTAAATATAATTATCCTTCTTTACTGATTACAACATACTGCTTTACCCACATGTGAACATAATATTGTTGAACTATTCTGTAAAATTAAAGTTAACATGAACTTTAAGTATGTTCGATATATTAGTTCTTAAGAATGATGTCTCCGATATATTTTTCGAGCTTTTGCACTGTATTTGTAGAACGGGAAATAACTGAGACATTTCAAACTATTATAACATTAGTTTCCTATTATTCTTGAAAAGACAATTAATACAAGGGCTGATCTCGTTATGACTTTCAATCATTATAAATCTACCAATTTATCTTTTCTCTACTTTCTTAAGTTTATACTAATTTATTTTAGCTCGATTGTGAAGATTGTCATATGACGAGGTACGGTCGTGACCCAAGTGGGGCTCGAACCCGTTACCTCCGGGATGAGCGACCGACACCTTGACCTCTACACCACCGCTTTTCTTATTTTACTTTCTTTGATAATCAAATCGAGATAATTTGGCTGCAAAGTGAATTATCGATCTGCATTCCTTTTTTGCATAAATTATCAATTCAGCAGTATTATGCATCATTTGACACATTATTAATGGAACTATTTGTTCTAATTCCAACTTAGCCTTCAAAGTGAACAAAACCTAAGAACTGAAAAAGTCATTTTACGGTAGGCACAATTAAATGTTCTTTCTATTTATATCAAATGACAGCGCAATTTACTGAGCTTTAGATTTATGTCAGAGAAAGAAAATATCCGGGCACTGATTAACTCTTCCGCTCCCGGCAAGAATAAAACATTACATTTTACAATTGACAGTAATTTTAAACTAACACCTATTGACATAGTTGATTTTACGAAGGTCAAGTCAATCAAGACATTTGAGAGGCTCCTCTTAGTCTAAAGGACACAACAAATGTAGAAAAAGTGTTCGTTTAAATGAATTAAGCAAGTGAGAGATAAACTACTAGATGATTCATAAGTAACTTGTTATAGTTTGTTAGTTTTGTTATGAAAAGTGCATGGGTTCATGCACTGAGTTCACCGTTTATGTCTTTTTTATATGAGCAAATACAATTCGTTTTTGATTTCTTTTTTTAAAAAGTTTTACATTAAAAAACAGTTAGACTACTCTTGACTGAGCTTTTTACAAATAATCTTCCTGGTAAAGTTGCTTTGGCTGAGGAAAGGTACTATCATGAGTAGTTATTTTAGTTACCATTTACGGGATTTATTGGAAACTCTGCTATTGTTTTTACAGTTATCAAACAATGCGTAAAGGAAAGTCTTTACTTTTCTGTCATACCAGTTTCAGCAAAATATACAAAAAACAGGCTTAGGGAGGAGATAGGAAGATACGACGATGTTCGCAAACCTAAAATTATGATATTATTTTCTGCCGTCAAGTTCATTTTTTAACTTATATGTGCGTGACGCCACTTTACAAAAACTGGTTTCGCCACCATTTTAAAGGGACTATCCCTACTTCTAGCAGATTATTTTCCCGAAACATTAATTATGTGTTCAATGAACGCAAAATAATTAATAAAAACATTTTAAAAGAACAACATTATTATATCAAAAGATGCCCCATTCTAGCACAACTTATCATCATATAGGCCTTCTGTAATGAATCGCACCCATCCTTTTATTGTTCAACAACAACTTAACATAATAGTATTGAACGGTTTACGGTACTGCAATATATTTTTAACCGCTGATTTTATCGATAACGACTGGCAATGCATACCTGAAACTTTTAGGTGTAGTAATAATACTTCTAAAGTGTCTATTATTTATGTTTTGGAAGTTATTTAGTTTGACGTCCCTTTAATTAACTCCTTAAATACCTAATCCACATTTCTATGTCTAAGACTTAACGATTGTCTCTTAGATCAGTCTCCAGCTATCTTACGAGTCGGCCAGGAATCAAAATTTATGAATTAGAAGACAGTTATCTGCAATCTGTAGTAGGCTAGGAATCAAAATTCAGAATTCAGAAACTTGTCCACACATACTACTTAAGAGAAGACAGCGATACTTAATACCTTGGAAGATAAGAGTCTGTGTTTAATGTAGATATCCTTAGCTATAACACTTTTAACGAGCAGCGATGCCGACCATTTTGTTTAAAAATAAAGATCATAAAATATAGATTACCAACCTATAAAATTCAGTTTGCCAAATGACCAACTTACAACAGGTGTGGAAAAGTATCACTCTACATTAATACCGAAATCTTGCTGGTACTCGTACTTGGTTTAAACAATATTTTATTGAAACATAATATACAACAGCATAAAGGGTTGAGTAGAAAGCCCTAGACTTATTTATAGACTATCTCCTTTACTCTCTCCTTACTCGTACTTAGGCTGCTCGCTCTCAGATTTTGGTAAAAAAATAAAGTTCTTTAAAATGTATGTAAAGACGTATCATAGAACATATAGC